>JANITW010000004.1:4810571-4823134 GCA_027564335.1 Erythroxylum williamsii | reverse complement strand
AATAAAATAATTAATTAAAAAACTTTGAAAAAAGGAGGCAAGGAGAGATACGAGGGAGAAAGGGAAATTTTAAATTTTTTTAAAAATTTTGCAAAAAATCTCCCTATTTTTTAAAATTTTTGGTATGGGTCAGTGTTTAAATTTTGAATATTTTTGCTCAAAAATTTCAACCGACAATCTTCAAGTTCATATTTTTCCTTATTTAACGATTTCAATTTTTATTCTAATTGTATGGATATAATTGAAAACATAAGTCAAAATTAAATTACATTCTATAAAATACTATTGCATGTTAAACACTATAATAAAAATCCACCAACTTTCCTATTCAAATTCTTATAAATATCCAAACATATGAATATCTTTACTTTCCATATATTTATTTTCTAAAGAATTATATTATAAATTCATTTTACTTTCCCGCCAACTAAACGAAGTCTTACATTAATTGAGTCCAAATTAAGTCGGCTCATAATCATCCATTTAGAATTTGTTATATATTCTATCATAAACGTTAAGGCTCATAATATTGTATGATATACCTTAACGTTTATGACAGAATATATAACAAATTCTAAATGGATGAAAAACTTAACAGGTCTAACTTTTTTTCAATTAAACGTCACGTTAGTGTTGTTTTTTATTTTAAAAATGGTTAATTACGTAACAAAGTTTAAATTTTTGTTAATTTTTTAATTATAATCCGAACTTTAAAAAGTTGTAATAAAATGTTCAAACTTTTAATTTTTTTAATTCTAACACAAATTTCAAAAAATAGCAATAAAATGCTCAAACTTTCAATTTTTTGTAATTATAACTCGATATTAGTATTTTCGTTAAGTTTAAAAATAACTTAAATCAAATTACGCAGTCCTGAGACAACCTTATTAATATAGTACGCATTAATGTATGAATAGTTTGCGGCATTAAAAGAATAAACAGAAAACAAATCTCTAGGGACATCGGAAGAACAATAAATAACGTCAGGCTAGAATTGAAGAAATTTAAAAGTTTTAATATTTTATCGTTACTTTTTAATATTTGAGTTATAATTGAAAAAATTTAAAAATTTGAGCATTTTACTGTTACTTTTTAAAATTCAAGCTATAATTGAAAAAATGACGAAAGTTTATTTTTTGTTAATATTTAACCCTTAAAAAATAGATTTCAATTAATGGAATCTATTTAAAATATATAATAGTGGGTCTTAATTGTCAAGTGACAAATAAAACCTAGTGTATGAAATGTATAACAATAAACTTCGTTATAAAACTCACTCTTTAAAAATCAATGTATTTAGTGCACAAGTCTCTCGAATTTAAAAATGTACGAAACATCACTTTTGTATTTTTATAAAAAAATTATTTTCGTGATCAATAACTTTTATTCCAAAACTCTTTTTAATTAATTTAAAAAACTTAATTACATGATAGCAAAATCTACGATATGACTTTTACCTGACGAGTAGTTACTCCAAAATTTTTCATCTATTTAAAATTTATTCTGAACTTTTAAAAATATAGTGTTCAATTTCTAGATCGTTAAAGGTTAAGTTATATTTTACTGTAACAAAATAAGCCTCAAGTCATTTAATAAAGACGTTTAGCAAACCAAGTTATTAGTAACAATAATTTAGTAATTATTGTTAGTATTATTTTTATTCATTATTTATTTGTTTGTATCGTTGTATCCGTAGACTCTCTATTTCTATTAGTATTAGTCTCGTAATACTATTTTTCGTTATTTTTTTGTTTTAATCTTTTATTACTATTCTTACTTCTAGTGTTATTTTTATAATTTCAATTCTTCTTATTATTATTTTTGATTATTGACTTTCATATTATCTTTTTTCTTGTATTGTTATTCTATTTTCTTAATTTTATCTCTTTGCATTATTCTTATATTGTCTCATTTATATGTGAATCTACCGGAAATAACCTCTCTACTATATAAAATTAAGACTGCATACTATCAGACTTTTTTAAACTCTACTTTATTGCGAGATTTTAAATTGAGTGAGTGATGCCGATGACGAAGAAGAAATGATAACATTGAACACTGCAACTTCTTTAAATCATTAATGTGTTTCGCTTTTTACACTTACAAGGTCGGTGATTTACAGGTTTCCGTACACGTGTACAATTTGCCACCGAACAGGACCACAAGACTGCTGATCAGATAAACCTGAACGTGAGCCAGAAATCCTCTAAAAGGACAATACAAACCCACAACTTGTCTGGCCGGCCGTGTGACTAACTCCAAGGGATGAATCATGTCCCGTCTGTATCAGATTCTAAGCTTGGTTGCTTCCAACACCAACTTCTGTGTTTAATTTCAGAACAGGGGAGGCCAGGTGTTTGGAGAAGACAATATTTCCTTGTACATCTGTTGTGCCATATTCGTTTATACGAGAGTTCATTACAATTCCACAAGATCTCCATGTCTCTCCCATCATTTCAGCTCCCAAGTAGACTAAATGGTCCGAAATGCTGTCGCCTAGCACGGACCTGCAAACAATAATTGTAAACTAGACTTCCCACTACAGCCAAGTCTAATGCTACCGCAGAACAGAGGAAGGATTACCTACTGCAGTTTGGGTCTTCACCGGAACTGTCGCATATCTTCTCAACTTTGTAAACTAGACTACCGAGTCCAATGTTATACAACCACACCTGCAAAGGAATGAAAAGGATTAAATCACGGAACTAGTATTCATTAGCAGCAAATTAGCAAAGGAAATTCACCTCTCTCGGAAAGTGGTGATATGTCTTTTGGGGAAAATGAGAAAAGTAAGGAGGCAAATGAGGCACAATGTCATGATCATTGGTAACCCTGATTGCATTTGGAACCAGTTCACTGTAATAAGATGCAAATATTGCATTGCCTATACGAGGCTGTCCAAAGGTAATAACCTGAACATTGTTTGCTTCATGATTCACCTGGAATAAGCAGATATGTCTTCAGACCGATATTTGAATAATGGGCACATATAGCCGAACAATCTACGTGAAGCTCAACAAACGTATATAAACAAAGAAGACTAAGAATTCCGCATATGTATCAGTCCTCAATCATGTTGGTCAAGAAAGGTTGAGCAGTCTTACGACTAAATCAATCCCGCAAAAGGCAGCCATAGCCCCTCCCATTGAATGCCCTGTCACCATGATGTCGAGTTCTCCATAATAATCTTTTGACCTTTTGATAGCACTAAGAACTGCAGGGCGTACAGTTGTGTTGTGATAAGCAGAATAAAATCCATGGTGCACCTATAGAAATGGAATACAAGATGAATTGCAGAGCAAGAGAAAGAGAGCAAGACCATAAACTCCGTCATACACTTTGGTCAATGGTAAGATTAACTTTTTATGCAATACATACCATGGCATCAGGCATGCCGGGATAATTTAGGTCAAGTTGTTTCCAGTACAAGTCTTCGACCCAATTCTGAATGCTGTAAAATTGAATACTTTAAAAATAAAGCTAAAATCCAATAAACCATTTGAAAACTTATGCAGAATATCAAAAGCTGGCACAAGAACAGAAATGGATATAGTGGAGCTATAGTATAATTGAGCAGTGAGCATCAAAAGGGTTAACAGATCATTAAAGCTCCCCCAGTTGGTAGTTCAGGCTTTCTGGATATGGAATCACACAAGTTTATCTTAGTCAAGAATTAAGCATGGGTGTCCAACTGTACTTTGGACCAATGCCAGTAACTTAACTTTCTCAAATGCCAAGACGCAAATCACAAATCACTGTTTTGAAGTGAATACGAAGCAAAAGAACAGATTATTACCTGTGTTCTTGAGTTCCTCGGAAGGCAATAACAATAGCATTAAGATCTTTTGCCACCCCAACAAATCCCTATAAGTGAATAGCCATGAAAATGAATTGAAAGAATATTACAAGAAATAATTATACGTCACACAAGCGGAAAAGAAAATGGGATCTATTTCACCAATACATCAGTGATAGTACTAAGAATTCACCTGTAAGCAATGCTGGACATCAACAATCAGATCTGTAATCTCAAACCCCTATTTCAATCCGCAAAAGATTGAACCATTCAATTAACAACAGCAACCTAATTAAAATCAAATCCAAAGCCGAATGCAAACACGAACAATCGTACCTTTGTCAAACCATCACATCTCGAGCAACTCCAAGTAAACAATTCAGTTAAATCTGAAATGTACACCTGCATGCACAAAGCTTCTTTCATACACCAAATGGGAAAATCCTATGCTCTCAAGAACAACAAAATGCACAACACACTATGATTCAAATAGGAATCTACCTCAGCGTTTTACCTACAACTTACCGCAGAAGCATACTCCACTAAAATTGTGGCAAGAGTATGATTGTAAACAGGTAGATGATCTTTGTGCTTGTTCCTGTACTTTTCTTTAATATTTAGCTCTGCACGAAGCCACATAATCATGTTTCATTTCCCACCATACCAAACATGAGTACAACACACACAAACAACAAGAGTACAATCTACACAAACTTGTAAATAATGACACTAGTCCAAGGTTCCAAAACTACACATAGGTAGCATTAATACATTCCAAGACAAAAGCACTCTTCAACTTTGGAACCTAAGCTGCGCTTTGATAGATTACTTACCTCTCCCACAAGACAGGACAAGCAAAAACGCAATAACTTCCACAATCATCCACCTTCTCCGCCCCATCCTCTGCGGCAAGAAACCAAAGCTAAAACAATCATTCGAATAAGAGAGTGGAAAAGCATATCAAAAAAACGAACACCCCGCAAAATCGGACCAGTCGACAAAGTGCAACGGTTCTCTCGGGGCTCCGACCTTGTAAATTGATGGCTACGGTGAACCGACGAGAAACGATCCTGCAAGAGACAGATCAATAATTGGATAACGAATGTCTATTTGGATGTTATTGGTGAGTCGCTTAATGCCTGTACTGCCATTATGTCGTTTAACATATGCTGGTGCGTTTTATAAGGTTTGGAGCAGAGAGTAATAAGCAGACGGATGTATGGTCGTTGGGGGTGTTTAAGTAAATTGATAAATCTAGAAGGTCGTAACGTGTTAGAACTTAGAATCGGAGTTAAGAAGAGTAGCTATTGGTATTGTTACGGATTAGGACAAAATCGACTTAGGTTGCGTCTTGGGTTTTTTAATTTGTTTTTATTGTATCCAAATTTCCTATTGTTCGCATATTCTTTTCCACTCTTTACAAGGATAAGCTACTTTAGTTTTCTCTTCTTGCATCAAATCTATGTTTCAATTAATCTGTTTCAACTTGCTTTATTAATTTTTATCTATATGTTTATATAAAATTCACACAAATATATGAATGAGATTGAATAGAACATGATTTATATAAATATGTGGATGAAATTTAATAGAACACGATAAGAACGCTCTAATCAAAACAAGATATTTGATTACTTCTCTATTAAACTAATTTAGGTAATATATAAAAATTTCGATGTACAGGATTGAGATTGGGCTACGCAAGTCCGAGCCTTGCTAATGAGTTCAGGCTTGAACCCAAGTTCTTCTAAATTAAAAAAGTAAACTAACATTATTTTTAACAAAACGACACTGTTGTATTTATAAATGTTGAGTCTCGAATCAAGTCACGTTATTATAGTTTGACCTAAGGTTTAATTTTTTCATAATATAGACCTGATTTATTGACTTCAAGGCGGACAAGGGCGGACTGACCTGTTACAATCCTAAGTAATAAATAGGATTTAAGTGATTTATCAAAATCAGTAATGATATTATTTTGTAAAAAAAGTTCAAGAAGAAATTTTAGACACCAGACTCAAACTCTAAATCAATTAAATTTTATTTAGTATAAATCTAATTTATTAGTTTTGTCAAAATCAAACTAAATTGTATTTACTTATACGAAGGATCATATTATTTAATAGAAGAGATTTTTTTTAACATTTTAATATACTTAATCATAAAATTAACCTTTTTAATACGAAAACCCATAAGAGGGTTTGTTCATTAACCATACGGACATGCCAATAATCAACGACACTTATCATCCATAAGCTTACTTCAAAATTCTAACCCCTGAAAGTGACTATGGACTTACCTAATAAAAACAAGACATTGCAACCTGAATTTGTTCTTTCAGACAATGAATTAGAAGACCAAATCGAAATTGAAAGTAGCATAAGTACTAAAAACATGTTCTTTTCATGTTATCTCTACGCTTTCTTCCCATTGTGAATGGACTCAACCTTCCCGTCGTTCCCTCCAAGCAACATGTACTTGTCCTTCCTCGTCAAAGAAGTACACTCGAAACCCAACGTGTCGCCGAGCACTTTCTGCACGTAATTGGCCACCTCGATCGCCGACTTCCCTCCTGCTTTCACCGTCATTTCCTCCGGCAACCTGTCCAGGAACGTGATCTCGTACGTTGGCCTCGGGTTCATGAAGAAGTAGTACGGGTCCCAGAATTTGACCCCTCGTACGGTAGTCCCATAAAACATGTTCTGCTTACAATCGACGGCCACCGGCACGATCCTATCGCTCATCTCTGCGAACAAAGCACTGAATCTTAGCAAGAAGGGTTCGCGACACGTGGTCCCTTCTGGGCACACCACTAGATCGCCCTTCTGGAGCAACTCTGAGATCCTCGCAGCGTCAGCCGCACGATCACGCGTCAAAGCAATGGCTGGGATTGGAGAGAGGAATCTCGAGAGCCGGCTTACGCTGTATGTAACACACGATACTTTGCGTCCGAGTGCTATGGCGATCACGATGGGGTCCAGTGCTGTACGGTGATTACACACGTAGAGGTTTCCTGGGGTCCCCCGTGAAGGAGCTGGAGGTGGGTTCCCGCGTATCACCAAGTGGATGCCCAGCATCTCGTATGTGTACCGTACGATGCGTTCCGGAAGCGGGAGGTTGAAGTATACCCGAAGTAGGGATAGGATGAAGCCAAATGGCAACCATATAAAAGTAACAAGAGCGTTGAGTGGGTCCGGGCGTTTTACTAGCCGTCCATCGTGGAAGATGATGCGGCTCTTCAAACGATCGACAGGTACTGTAGCCACGGGCGTACGGCGCTGCACCATGTAGCCCTCCTGTTCATGGTAAGAAAAAAATAAAAAGTTAATTTAAATTTTCAATTTAATTATAAATATATAACTTAATTAATTTACTAAAACGTTTATATTTCAATATTTTTTAAATTTAAGAGGTTATTAATAATATGTAAATTTGACCAACCTAATTTCCAGGTGGCATACGGAAGACAGTTGGAGATAGTTAAAGACTGTGGGTCCCGTAGAATTGAAAACATTAACCAACCACTGTCTACTTACACCTGCTATTTTAATTGCATCATCGCTTTTTACTTTTACTGTTTCACTGTTGATAAGCTGGGAAAAGCAGAACGCAAACCTTGCAAATCGACATGAAGTCATGATCGGTCTCACGGTCTCCGATTCCAAGATCCGGAGACTCATCACCGAACTCCTTCAAGATCGCCAACCTCTTCCATTTTCCGACCAAAACGCCGGGTTTCTTTACAAAACCGGTGGCTCTCTTAGTCTTTGGGTTCACTTCAATCTCCGTTCCCAAAACCTTGTCTCCGCCTAGAAAATCCTTCACAAACGGTTCGACCATTATGGTAGGATTCGCTGTCACCACCACCTTTCTCTTGCACCTGTCAAACACATCGAAGCTGTCCGATCGCACATCCGCCGCATAAAACCTGCCACCGCCGCGGATAGATTTGGTTGTCGTTAATCATAAGCTTGTTTTAACCTAATAAATTACCACGAAACAGCTAGACGAACAATTACCTGGGCAGAACAGCTCGCGAGACGAGCTCGATGTCGCGGACCTTGAGGCCAGCGTAAGAGACGAAGATGAGGATCTGGATCCCAATGGCTTCAGAGATAAAGAAGTAGGAGACGATCACCAGTGGCAGCGAGAGAAGCAAGACGAGTCCTCTCAGGAAGCTACCGGCTTCGATGGCCACCAGCATGAAGTAGGGAAAGGAGCTGCTCGACAGCAGAAGTGTCCCATCGAGGTCTGCGGCGATAGACTTGTAGGCGGAGCCACCGCAGTTCTTTATCGGCGGGAACTTTCGAGACAGTTTCGGTGTTGCCATCTGGTATGCGCGTCTCTTCTGGGTATCGAATGAGTACGAAGCCAGGAGAGGGAAACGTATCGGTTTTAAATGAAGAGTCATAATACGAAATTACCAAAAAGGGCCTGACTAGTTTTCCTCAAATGGAAGAAAGCTTTTTGACCCATTGTAGCAATTTATATATAAAAAAATTAATTTTTAAAATTCATTAAATTTAGATATATTTTTATTAAAGAAAATGGAAATAAAAATAAAATTATTTTTTAAAAATATCAATAGTGACTCAATTTGTTGGTAGTTGTGTATTTAAGAAAGTTGTGAAACTTGAAAGGGAAAGTTAGTCTTATCTTTTGTATAATTAGAGGGACTTAGGTAAACTTAATCTGCTCAACTGTTTTGTGTCATTGATGGTTAAACAATTCAATACACCCACTTGAAGAGGAGGAATTAGATCAGAAGAGTTGTGCATTTAATTGGAATTGATACTCTTAGTTGGGAAGATTGGCATCTTCCACCAAAGTTTTCTTTGTCAGTAAGTAACAATATGAACATTTGGTATAATTCTCATTCTCAAAAATAACAGTAATAACCATAATTAAGGATGACAGTTAATTTTCAACTCGATTAATATTTGCACAACTCAATATGAATATGGATTGAGTCATTAAAAAATTGATATAAATATGAGTAGAGTAATACTTGAACCAAATCCTACCCATTGTCATCTCTAACCACAATAATCCAGTAAAAATTTTGCTAGTATGTAAAATATAGAAAGATTCAGTAATACGTAACCTTATTCTTAATTAATAGAAAGACTATTTTTGAAATTACCTACTTATAAATAAAGGTTAACCCCATTTTGTATTTTTACTTCCACGTAAATTATATATTGAGATTAATTTTATAAATATGAAAAAATCGAATATGGATTTATAATTGAAGGAAAGGGTGGTTCTAGTAGAGTCCATACACTCCCGTTGGGTTAAATACATAACGAAGTGTCGTTTCTATCATTAATTTTGGGCTATCCTCGTCAACGACAAGCCTCAATAAATTTGAGAGACATAATGCAACTTTATCATACTTCCGATTTGCACGCACGTCCAAATCGGCATCGTAAGGAGCGACGTTTAAACGATCAAAATCAAAGTTAATTCCGTCATTTGGCACTCTAAGATGCTTGTAATTTATATGATATTATTACCTGTATTAAATTTTTATTAAAAGAATAATAACTATGATTTTTATGTTGAGATGACATACTCAAAAGTTTAATAATTTTTTAAAAATTTTAATTTAACAACTAAAATTTTAAATTCTTATAAATAAGAAAAAAACAATATTTTTGTTAATATGACTAAGAGATGGACATCTAGATAATATTTAATGGACACGTTATATAGTAAAAACAACATTTTGACCTAAATTATATAATTTTTAAAATATTAGTTCATTTATGCGGATTATTTAGAAATAATATTTTTACTAATTAAGGGTAAAGTTGTGTACTATTAAACTTCTTCAGATTTTGTATTTCAGCAAAATTTCTATTAAGTGTTATTGTTGTTTAAAACTTAGCTCCTAACTTAAAAATTTTAATCCCTAATTTTAAAAATTTCTAAAATATTATGCGCACGCAAGTTGGTGGGTGAGTGTGGGTGTGGGTGGTTACACTTTCAATTGTTTCACTTTTATATTGAGCATACTTTTTATAATTATTTCTTAAATTTGGACTTTGTTGGAAATTTAATGTTAAATGAATTAATGGATTCATGTAATTAATAAATTATTACGTAAAAATGAAAACTAGTTCAATACATATTTAAAATAGAAATAATAATGGTTTAAACTGAATTTAAATCTTTTTAGTTCAAAGTCAACTTGATTAAATTTTAAATTTAAATAATATTATTTTAATTAATTCAATTCAATTCAAATTAAACTGAATTAAAAACTAGCCTAAATTAATTTTTATTTAATTATTTAATTTTAAGTTATATTTAATCAAAATATTGTCAACTCCTTCCCGTCTATGTTAAAATGAGGATTGTGCGTAGAGCAGCTTTGACATAAATATGCCTGAACTGTAGTGGCTCCACCAACGTAGGAGATTGGATGAAAGTTTGATGGCTGCTCAGACGAAAATATCATATCATATCGTGTCCATACTCCATAGTCTAATCTATAAGACCGAAACATCGTTACTGTGTTGGTTTGAGTTGTTGCAACCATAATCACACATGTATCCATGTCGTTGACTTATAATTTCTTTATTTTTTAAATTATTGTATATTAAAATTAATAAGCTTCGTAATAACGAATTTTAATTTTTGTGTGAGGAGGCCACGCCACGTGGGAGAAGTTAATTCGCGAGGAGGACTTATTTAATATTACGGCTATGACTTTTCGGCGAATGCGAACTAAGTTACGATTTTGCCCTCCTCAGACCATGGCCATAAATAGTAGAGAATAGAGATGTTAATGGAAGAATACCTGGACTTATTCATAAATAACCTGAACCTGAATCTGAATATCAGGTTAGACAATTTCACAAATCTTAATATGAACCTATAGGATCGGTTAACCTATTTTCAGGTTCGATTATCAGGATAACCAGAACTTATTCATATCAACATATATGACAAAAAATTATAAAAAATAATAAGCTCTATTGAAAGTTTATTAAAAAACAAGACATTACCGTAAAAACCTTACGTAAGATTTTGTGTTCGATTTTTTTTTTAATATAATGAATAGCAATCATTTTTATATTTAAATCGAGAATAACAATATAGTTTGTTCTTATTTGAATCATTGATATAGCAATGTAGTTTGTTCTTATATGAATAATTAATAAAATTGCTAAAATCACTTGTAAATTCAGTTCTTCTAAAAAAAAGATAATTCAATCCAACGGTCTTAATACAACCTTGTAAATTTATGGCTAGGATCACTTGAATCATAATTGATATTTTATCAAATATCGCAATATGGCTTCTTATTACTATGAATTAATGCAGAAACGAACCGTTCTACTAGATCTCATTAATTAAAAAAATAAAACTATTTTTCTAACATCATTAAATCTTATTTTATCATGTTGAAATAAATAATAATAATAAACTAATAAATACAAAAAGTTATCCTTTTTCTTATTGCAACTTAGTGTAGAAAATGCAATTAATATCATAATTAAAACTTCAAATATTATATTATATAAAGTGCAGCTGTATAAATAAATATAATTGTATAGTCTATTACTAAATCAACTCATTTTTCATTCCTTTCTAATAAATAAAACTATGTTTGTATTTGTACAAGATAATATTATTATATGCTTATTATTTATTAGGAACTATATTGTATATTTTTAAGAATCAGTATTACTTGCTTATTTAATGTTTATAATATCTCATATATATCTAAGCTAACATATGTGTCTTAAGAAACTAAAATTGTAGGATTTCTTAATAAATGTGTTTTACACTTATTAATTTCTTTAATTAATCTATAAATAATTATATTATTTTAGTCAATGAAATTTTCTATTAATAGTTTAATTAATACTTCGATATAGTAAATACTAGTGAATTTATTATTATTAATATCCTCTTAAATTAGATTTTTTGGGTGTTTCAGGTTCAAGTTTAAACCTAAGTCTATGAATCAGGTTCGGTTCGATTAATCTGCTATAAGTTCGGTTTACCTAAAACCGCAAGTTAGAACGTGAACCTAAATCATGAACTTGATTTTTCAGGTTCGGTTCATACCAAACCTGAACTCAGGTTTGGTTAATCTTGTTCACAAGTTTGGTTCATGCGGTTTAAGTCCAGTTCACAAGTTCACGGGTTTTCTTGAACACTCCTAATAAAAATACCATAATCGAGACAATATTTATCTAATATGCTCCAAAACAATGCCAAATTGATAGGTAAATTAATAACATATCACTAGAACTTGTAACCATACTCTTGATCTCAAAATGAAGGCATGGTACATTACCCTAGACACTACGTGTAACATCCCGTTACCGGTGTGATGGGCATATTGGTAATTCGGATGGATGAGGATTGGGTGCATGCATATTTTGATTTGCACATGCATTTGTCTCTATATTTATTGATAAACGTTTATTGTTGCACAAGCGTATGTATGTACATGCATGTACGACAATTTCCCGGTTTAAGTGTGTAAATTGGAAAATTAGGTGATAATTCTATAGATTAAGTTTTGAATATGAAATTAGAGATTTGAGAAATGGAATTGGAGTATAGGGTTATGTATTTCCTAATTTTAAGGATTTATAGGAATTTTTTGAGAATTTTTAGAGTAACGGGTCCGGACCGAAAAAATGACCTAAAGGCTTATTAATTGGATTCCGGTTCCGAAATTGATTGGCAATTGGCACGAGATAATTGGAGTTATGATTTTAGGATTTAATATTTATAGTCATTG
>JANITW010000004.1:4763764-4787822 GCA_027564335.1 Erythroxylum williamsii | reverse complement strand
TATTTTTATGTTATTAAACAGTTTATTTTATGAAATTCTTTTAAAAAAGTTCTTTTTTAAATAATAGCGAAATAGTCAATTGACTTTTTAGAATTTTTTTTTTACAAATACACTACTGACAAAAATTTTATTAATATAAGCTTATCCAAATAACGAGTTAACTTCCCTTCAATTTCATGCCTTGTTCATGATCTTAAACGTAAGAAACTCTTATCCCTCAGCATATTCTTCATCCAACAAGTCGTTTTGTGTCGGGAATTATCCTAGACTAAGAAAAAGCCCAACTTATTGTATGTCCAAAGGGTCCAAAGTAAGGTCTTCTATTTACTAATTACCCTTTACAAGTCATACGTGGATTTTTTATTTCATATTTTTATTTATTAAATATTATTTATATTATTATTTGATTTTTATTATTTTACCATCTACAGATTACATATTACTAAACTTTCACAACTTTACGTATCATTAAGATTTTTATTAAATTATTACTGTAGTTGTCATTGTTGTTGAAGTCATTTGTTAGATGTTCACAAAATATAAATTTTAATTTATTATTATTTATCAATTTTAATAAATATTTTGATATAATAATTTTATTTTAAAATTGAATGTACTTAAAAATTATAAAATATTTTTTAAAAATAAATAAAATAGTAATATATAAATATAATTATTTGTGGGATATTAAATTTAATTTATAAAATGCAACAATTACAACAAAATCTTATTAAAAAATTATTTTAATTGATTTAAAATTTCTATCAATAAAATGAATAAATTAAAAAGTGGTGAAGCGCGGCGCACACAGCTTATCATAGCAACCCTACTGATGTCATCATCTTATGTGATCCCAACGACGACGTATCATCGAACATGTGAAGACGAGGCAGCGACGCGCCCCACGCGCTAGGTGTAATTTATTTATCCTCATTTCATGTGTAATACACCTAATAATAATAATAATAATAATATACTTTTCTTTTTCTATTTTCTAATCGTTATTTTATTTTTCATCTCTCTTTCTCTCTCTCTGGATTTCTGTTTTCTCTGGCTGTAAACTTAAAACCTCTAATCTTTCTCTCTCATTTTATCTATTCGTTGGGGTCGCCGACAACCGCCAAATCTTCTCTAAGACTTCAAACTCTGTCTGAGCTCTTAAATTCCGACAACGAACTCTTCTCTTGTCTTCTCAGGTACGCCTTTATATGTTTTATATATTGTATGTATCAAGCGACAGTTACCTATCACTGGCATTTATTTCTCTACGAGGAAGTAGATAAAACCCGCACCTTCCTAAGGTGGTAGTGTTTGATTGGTGCTTGTTCCATGAATGATTTGTTTTCTGTTCCTTTGATTCGGAAATGTTGTGTGACGACATCGTTTTGGTAGCGCTTGAAGCGGCTTCTTGCTCGTCGTTTGGTAGGTATTCGTTTTTGGATAGATAGGGTTTGGCCTTGTCTTGGTGATGTTTTTTTTTTCCGTGGCTTTTTTAACTGTTTTTGGATTTGCGATTTTTTCTGTTCGGTAAGATTTGGGTTGACGACAGTATTGGGAAGTATGATTATTTCGGTCGATTAAGTTTTTTCCTACTGTTGCGATTGGTTAAATTAGCTTTTTATAGTTCGAAAGATCTTTTTCTTGGGCTATGTTCGATTTTTTTTTTTTTGAAATTTTGTGCCTATTTTGCTGGTGCATTAGTTGGGTTTGAACGATTAAGTTGATTTGCTCGATGAGTATCTTAGATACATCGGATATAGGTTTTGGACACGTGTGACTATAAAACGATGTTCTTTTCCTTCATTTAACTTTTCCTGGAGATGAGGATTACTCTTAGAAATGGGATTGTTGGGTAGTGAGACGGTTAAGCTATTGCAGAAGCATGAGGATAACAAAATGTTGAGAATTGGTAGGAAATGATACGCCTATGTAAAAGGGTAATCTAGTGGCAATATCTTTAAGTGGTAGCTTCACTCTTAGTCACTTTGTTTTCTGTCGCTTTTCCTTTAAATGGATGCATCTTGGTGACTATAACTGAGTATATGAAGCCAAAAGGGGATAGAATCGTATGGTTGTTGAAATCTTGAAGCAGATGGGAGGCAGTTAGTATAGTGCGTACTGGGCATTAGTTCTATGGTATTGAAGGTATTTCTTTGTAATTTTTGTAGAGTGGACTATTTGAGTATAGCTAATTTCATGCGTTTAGGTAAACTTGTAGACTAAAGACGGAATATAAAGTTGAAGGTAGTACTTGTATAATTTCTTACTTTAACAGGATATTGCATTTCTTAATTAATGATAGCGGATTAACCAGATTGTGGTTCTTTTAATGTAAAATGCAGGGATTGGGTTAGTGCATCCACTATCGGCACTGAAGCAAGGCAGCCCACTATGTTAGTTTTATAACTTTCCTTAGAGAAGCATGGTATGTATTATTGTCTTTAAATATTCATTTGTCTCGTTAACCATTGTAGTAAAGCTCAATCTGAAATACAGAGATGTGGTCAAATCGGCAATGGATATATTTAATTCAGATGGTGAATCTTACTTTGACAGGTTGTATTTCATCACACCGTTAATGCTGCAACTTGGGACCTATTACTGGGAACTGCATTGGATTTGAAAAACATTTCCATTTTCAAAAGCGTGGCCCCATAGAGGGTAGTATCTATCATCTGGCATCAGGACTTTGTACTGCAGAGGAGACTTTTTCACCTTGTTCTGTTGGTGACTTCAAATTATCCTCAAATGTCTGAGGTTGATATGGCAGTTATTAAACCCGAGGTATTTTTGCTGTCCAAGTCATTAATTGAATTAAGTAATTTAGCATTCTCAAATAGATAATACTAGCACAACCAAAATCTTTTGTTATTAAGTGGCTTTCTATTTCAGCACGTGTGAAGTTTGCATGAACTGTCAATCTAAATTTGGTTGGAGCTGGAGTTTATAGAAAGTAGAGATCGTTGAGAGAGTGAGTGGGGAATAAATGGTGTGAAGGTGTCAAAACTTGACTACACAATGGAAAGGAGCAAAGAATTTTCGTTGACTATGAACATTGGTATACCATGAACAAAAATTTGTCACATTCCAGAAATTGGTTTTATGTTTCCTAAAATTATTGAGGAAGATATAATATTATTAATTTTCCGTTGAAATTGACTTAAAGGTTGGTTGATGCTTTCTCCTTGGGTTGAGCCTTTTGTTGAAATTCTTTATTGAATCAAACTAATCTTTTAGTTTGTGTCTCACTTTAATCTCAAAGACCAATTTCAAAATTTTTGTTGTGCATTGTCAGATGATGAAATCCTATGTCTGGCTTCAGACTACGGATGGTTCGATTCAACAAGTGGAACAAGAGGTTGCAATGTTTTGCCCCTTCATATGTCATGAAGTACTACAAAAGGGCATGGGATCTTCCAAGAGTTACGCTATATCTCTTCCACAACGGGTCAATCCTGCCATGTTGAGCCTAGTGCTTGATTACTGCAGGTTTCATCAAGTACCAGGTCGCTCTAACAAGGTCCTACAACGTTTCTGAGTTCATTCTGCTTAAATTTCCTTTTATGCTTCACGCTTGCTTTTCTAAATGGAAGTCTGAAATAGTTAGAGAGTGGAAATCAATTGCTATTTTTGGTAGACTTGTCCGGTTCTTCAAAAAATCATAAGTCTTAATCATTGGAAGTTCAAGCAGAAGCTGTGTTTGACTTTTGGGTTAACAGGAACGCAAGTCTTTTGATGAGAAGTTCATTCGAATGGATACGAAGAGGCTCTGTGAGTTGACGTCTGCTGCGGACAGCCTCCAGCTGAAACCTTTGGTCGATCTGACAAGTCGTGCACTTGCAAGGATCATTGAAGGAAAAACCCCTGAGGAGATACGTGAGATATTTCATTTGCCCGATGATCTGACAGAGGTGTCTGGTTCTTCGGTGAATTACTTTTAACCCATTTTTAGCATTTCTTATTCTTTAACCAAAGATGTTGCGAATTCAGGAAGAGAAGCTGGAGCCTTTGAAGAATACAACTGATGATCCACGAATCCGGCTTTTGAATAGATTATATGCAAAGAAGAGAAAGGAACTAAGAGAGAGAGAGAAACTTAAGGTGACGTATAAATTTCTTAAGCTTTTAAAATTAGTGCGAAGTCATTTACAATTGTATGCATGATTCATGGATACACTTTTATCATGATGATTTTGCCTCCTATGTGTTTCAGATTGTTGAGGCTGAAGAAGAGCGTGTAGATGATCGCTCTGTTGATGAACTATTGTCATTTATTAATGGGGGAAATGGAGGTATGCTTCAGTTTAGCAAATTCTACGACCTTTTTTGGTCTGCTACAATTAGGAACAAATTTCTATTTTGAAAGGAAACCTGGAAAACTATGCTGAAATTTGTAAAGTTTTTCTTTTTAGTAATATGTATAACTGATGCGTTGGATGATAAAGAAGGATGTTTATTGACTATGAGGCACCCTTTTCTGGTTCCTTATACTTTTCATTGTGGCAATTGTGGGGAAAGTTGATTGTATCATTGCGTAGGTTTGAAGTTGTAATGAGTAGGAGGAAGTGCCTGATAAGACCAAGCATAAAATCATATCTTAGCGATGCCACTTCATGTGTTCAGGTGAACACAGGTTACCTAGTGTTTATCTCAGTTTGGTTCTGAAACAGCAATAGTTGGCGAACATGTGTGAAATGGAGTTTGCTTGAACAACTCCATCAACTAGTAACTAAAAGAACAGGCGACTGCTCTTAGTGCCATTAGTACTGTCTCCAGGAATATCATCTGTATCTGTGACACAAACATTTTTCTTCTTGGTTCTTATTTACTTTTCTACTTCTATCAGCAGTGATAAGCTCTTCTTTTGCAGATTCGAAAGTTCTAAAAACTTCAAAGAATAAAAAGAAGCGTCGAAGGAGAAAGGACCAGCAGAAGAATGCCTCTCATAGTGAAGTTGCTGAAACAGATGAAAGGGTAGAACAGATTTTGTTGCATTCTATGTTAATCAATCTCTGTGCCAGCAAAGTTAAGTTTCTATTTTTGGTTTTTGTTTTGGGTAGGAGTCAAATGGACTTCATCCCATGTGCCATGACACTGAACTTGATGACGAATTCCGGCCCAGTTCCAGTGGAGCATCAAAGCTACAAGATGGGGAAGATGACATCTTTGCACCTAAAGTTGAGTTTGATGATGTTGACGATGAGATTGATCCAGCACTAAAAGAGAAGATTGATAGGTCTGTATGACTTTGCGCTTTGAGCCCGAAAGGATACTTATCTGTTTCCTTTTATCTATTTTTCATCAGTGGATGTGATTCTTACTCAGGGAGGTGGAAGATTTTGCCCGAAGGCTAAATTCTGTGTGGCCTGAAAGGATGCAAGAACTTCTGTCCTTTGGTCAGGAGAGGGGGCCGGTGCATTTTGCTGTGAATGGCAATGGCACCTTGCGAAGATGTGGAAGTACGTGCTATTAACTATTGTGGATTTGATGATGTTATTCTTGCTTCTCTCTGTCTCACTAAAAATTGCAGATTTTGGTGTGCCCTCTTTATCTTTGGAAGTTACTTGCTTTCTTTCTGTTGTTTTCTGTTTACAGCCTATGATTACATTTTAGTGCGGTCATCCTTCACACAATGAATTTGTGGTTTGGATTATTTACTTTTATGTTAGGTTTTGAAAATCTATTTTTTTAGTAAATTGACAGTGGATGTGAAGTTATCAAGTCTTGTGACATTATTCCTCCGTACCGTCTGTTTATCTATGAAGTTGTATGAGAGAGAAAGCCATTGATCTTATAAAATTCTGACAAATATGATTGATCTAACACATAATCTTCATCAATATCTGATAAATGATTTTTTTGAATGGAGGTAACAGGCGCTGAGCAAAAATGACTTTGAGAGCAATAATCTGTCAAAGACTGGATTGCTGGAGCATTTTTGACCATATGCTAGTACAGGTGGTTTTGTTGATGACATTGAGGAGTTGATATTCATGTTGACCTCGATCCGCACCCACGTAAGTTTCCTTTTGATTATTTTTTATTCTTTTCACGAAAGGGAGAAAAAGAGGAAAGAATTGCTTGTTCTTACTTAGTAAGGCAATTTTGATTTGCAGAGCAGCCTTTGTACTTTTTAAGGGAAGAATAAAATTAAAATTGTTTTCATGAGATGGTGTCTGCTTTTAATTGGTCGTAATCTTGTTTGAGATTCCAACTTTTTTTTCCCAAGAGAAAAGAGGGAAAAATGAGGAACTGCTCGGAATCACAACTCAAATACATCCTTAAAACTGTTCGCCCAGGTTACAATTTCGCTCAAGCTGGTCCTAGTTTCCTGCATATTAATTGAAACATCTTCAAGATTCCATTCTTATTTTGGTTTGTACTTGGATCCTTGAGGTAGACAATATTTGGGTTAACAGGACAGAATAGTGAATGAGTTATAGACCTCGTGAAGGTTTATTTTAGTGGGTAGGTGCTTGTCTGAGAATATCAGGTTTCTCATTTTGTTCACAACCTTTTGTGAAAAACGGTAGATGCATGGCCAGTGATCTTTAAACGATGGAGAACCATCCAAAGTTGCAACAACTAGCCCTAGTAAAAATAGTTGAAAGCATTGTATTGTATTTTGCCCCGTATCGGTCAGAGGATGTAAATGATAAATACCATTTTGTTGTCTGGTATTGGCCAGTATCGGTATTTTTAGCGGGTACTAGCCCGGTGTCTAGGAAGTATTGATATAATACCGAATTACAAAAGAAAAAATTATTCAAAACTGTGTTGTATCATGATTAAAATTGGTTCTTTTTACTATCATTTCAGCCTTACAAGTGAGTATTTTGACATCCATCCCTAGCAAAACGAGTAAAGAAGAGCGGATCGCTCTGCTATGCATAAAAAAGTTCGGTTTGCCAATTCCATGACTTGCACTTGCTATACTTACCTGGAGCCTGTTAGTGAAAAATCGCTGGGTATTAAAAAGTAATGCTTTAAAAATTGATTAGGTTGATTTAACGATGATTAAATTTTTAATTTGAGTTAGATTAATAATCAATGATTTTAGAACAAGACTAAGACCAATTAGTATGAGAAAAAACCAAAAATCCAGCTAGTTCAGTGGTTCTTGAGAAAAAATTGGCATTTACGGGTTGTGGCTTGTGGCTTAGATGGCACCGCAGGTTGGGTAAGTAGGAAGAACTTTTGGGTTCGATTCTTACTAGACACACCCACAAGGAAGGGGCGAGGAGCCGTAATTGTGATGCCCCGGATCCGAATGAGTTGGCCTAGCGACTTCGGATATTGGATGGTTTATACCAAAAAAAGAAAAAATTGGCATTTACAGGTTGTGGCTTAGTTGGCAACACAGGTTGGTAAATGGGAAGAGTTTTTGGATTTGATTCTCACTAAACACAACAATAAGGAGGGCCGAAGAGCCTTCACAGTAGTTGGCAACACAGGTTGGGTAAATGGGAAGAGTTTTTGGGTTTGATTTTCACTAAACACAACAATAAGGAGAGGGCGAAGAGCCTTAACTGTAATGCCCTTAATCTGAATTAGTTGGCTTAGTGAATTCGGATATCGGATGGTTTATACTAGAAAAAGAAAAAATTGGCGATAAGTTTCTTGGCCTTTTAATGTACGCATGTTAAATTCTCTATTTTAGTTGATTTTTTTAAATTATGTTTTATTAAATTATACATATATATATTTATGTAGGATTTATGCAAATAAGTGATAAGATTTAATGAAATATGACAAAGCATCTGATCCACTTACACGCCAGCTTATGAGAAAAGATTGTAGATAAAATTAAATGAATCAGCAACATTCCAAGAGAAAGAGATGATCTCGTTACCAACCTGTACACTTCGTTGTCCTGTCAATGGCTTGTTTTGACATAATGAAAAGTTACAGCGTACCTACGAATTGTTAGAGTGTAGCCTTGTCCTGTAAAAGGTATAACTTGTTTGCTTCTATGGTCTCTAGTCAAGGAAGCAGGGACTGGAACACGTAGAGAATTTCACGTGCTTTTGTCTACGGGAACCACTTATGTGGTTATAGGCTGTATTAATCTATCTTTAATCCAAATTTCACCTTTCGCTAATTTTTTCTTTTCTTTTTAATCCTCTCACACAATTCATTAATAAATTATACATTTTTAATTTCTATTCTTTATTTATTTTTATATTTTAATTAAAAATTTTATTTTAAATTAAAATCCTTAAAAAATAAATTACTATTTTTATTTATTTAATCTCACTAATAAATTATGTTTATCAAATTTTAAGTTCTTAATTATCTGTTATTCTTTAATTGAAAATTTTAAAATATTATTATTAAAAACTAATTATTATTTTTATTATGAATTTATTTAATAAATTAAATTATTAATTAGTATATATAAATAATATATAATTATTTACATATAAATATTTTCACTTAAGAAAACTTAAAATATAATATTTCAACTATAGAGAAGTATGTTTAAGAATGTTAAAAAATTTAGAATCTTTTCCCTTTCTTTAAATATACTTCAATTTTTAGGAATTTTTAAATAAATAATAATAATATAATAAATAATTTTATATTAGAATCAATTTTAGTTCAAATAATTAGTTTATTATATATTATTATATTAATTTTATAACAATTTAATACCAATTGAACATTAAGCTTTTTTCAAACGGCACAATATCTATTCCATTTTTTAAAACATTGTTTAACAATTTTTGGTATTGAAAATCAAAGTCATTCAATTTTCATAAACTAAAATAAACTTTTTAACATTTATTTAATAATTTTTAATTAAATTTAAATTTTTATAAGAAAAAGTTATTTTTATTCAAACTTTAATCAAATTTTTAACAATTTCTGTCTTATTAGTTTACCTTTCTGCCCAATATTTAAAGCATTGCTTGAAAGCTTCACCATTTAAGAAAATGCTTACTTGAATTTTAATCTATAATGGCCCAAAACTGAGACTCAGGTTACTAAAGTTGAATCGACTGCAAGTTTCCGAGTCATAGTAAACCTCATCTGCAACTATTACTCCCCTCGTCGAACTGACGTGAAATTTTGGTCATTATCATTCACCGGATGTACACTCGGAAAACTCACTGGTGCTTTAATGGAGTCAAAAGCTAATTAAATTCTGTATATGTCATGATACATGATACAGATAATATTACAAGCTCTCCTACAACTTATACAAGTGAGGCTTTATGGGGTGGGGTAGTGTGTCAATAACTCTAAAATTGATGGGGACTTACTTCTACAGTTGAGGTCATTGAGATTCAGTGGGTTGAAGCCGAACATGAGGGCAAGGCCTCTCTGGTTCTCCTCTCATCCATAGCGTTTTGAGGTCGCCTCTCTTCTTCCCCAATGTCAAAAACGTGCCTGCATCCATTACGAGAATAGACGTTGTACACCTTTTTTTGGATTACTAAAAACACCCTTTTATAAGATAAAATGTCAAGTTGACCAAATCTCAAATTGAATAACTCAATCCACTTGAAACTCAATTTTTTTAAAACCTAAAAAAAAAAATTTCCAAGACAACACCTTGAAGCATTTATAGGACGTTTGGGATTTATATATATCTAAAGGATATAGTTTTAATGAGAATGAATAGGAAAAGAATAAAAATAATAAGACCATTATCAATATTGGTGGCAGTCTTGGACATCCTTCCTCGTCCATATCAGTAGGGCCACTACCTAAATATTGACCCCAAGTTGGGAATTTAATGCCCATCACTCTTCCACACAAATTGGGGGATTTTATATAGTCAGTTCTTTCACGAATTTAATTACTATAGGTATAATATATTATAAATATTTTTTTTAATAACTTTCATGACCATAAAACTAGTACTTCCTTACCCAGAGTGAAGGGGACAATGTAAAGTAATGCTGGTTGGCCATGTCCATCCATCATGTTTAAAGCCACATAAGTGATCAAAAGACCTGAAATGCAAAGCAAGCCAACTTAACCTCACTGTGTAGTTTTATTATACAACTAGCTTTAAATAACTTATTGACAAGTAGTATTAATCAAACTAAGAACCGTAGTCGTCTTCTCCATTTCAGTTAAGGACCCTTTTCCCGGAAGTTTCTCTCTTTTGATGACCATAAATGGACATATATAAGAATAAGACAGCGGTCAAACATTGCCAATGTAAGTCACATACTTTATTCAACTTTACCAACTTATAACACCCAGTTGTGTTCAGGAATTTTGAAAAGCACAAGCAGGCTTCTCTCTATTATTTCAGCAGTGAATACATATAGCAATACTATAATGCTGTTACAATAGCTAGTTAAAAGAATCAACAAATGTTGCTTACCTAAACCATAAGCAGTCATTGCCCAGAGAAAATATCCTGTTCGGAGACTCTTATTAGTCAGCCAATCATATCTGTATAGATGGCATAAAACATGTCAGTCAAAGCAGTTCAACCACCGTAGCCTGGCATAATCCGTCCACTTACTTTTCTATTAAAAGGAAAAGCTTTTTACATGCATGCTTATCTGATGTTAAATTGCTTTGGTTAAATGAGATGGGACAATTTCCTACTATGATATGCACTTTTACCGGTCATGTTGCCCTCAACTCTGCTATTTGAAGAAACCAAGAAAAACCAGATTAGCGCTAACCCTGATTCAATATTTCAACTACCTGGAGAGCTAAAGTTCATGTTTTTTAATTCTGGAACACAGCTATTTTATCTTCATTGTTTTACCATGAGATAAAGCAGCTACTGAGATGTTATTGTTGTTTGTTTTACCATGAGAATTGTGAAGATTTTTAGGTTGAGGTCATCACAAAATTCTCTCATAGGATCTCCATATTTGTTATGTTTCGGGACTGAAGAATTAGTAGCATCAAATCTCTCTGTTTAGGGGGTTAATTCACAACCTATGTTGTGATGCTTCTTTAAAATCGAACTCTATTTTCTTCCATTTTTCAACTCAGTCAAAATCAAAACACCTGGAGGTTTCCCTTTCATATCCCCATGATTTAACATGAAAAACAAGACATTAACTTGGTGGTAGAATGTTTTGAAAGATAAAGACATTACGAATAAAACGGGAAAGAAAGTACAAGGATTGAATTCTAACCTTAATGAAAAAGCAACAACCAACCCGGGTAAGATTATGTCACCAAACCCAATAACACTATATCCACCCCAAGGATCAAACATCCGTGGGATTTTCAACAGCATAGGTATACCATCTTCACCACTCTTGTCACCTCGAGCTACCTAAAGGAGAGAAAATCTTTTGAATCTTTACAGGTCAATATGATAGGTTACAAGAACCAATATCAGGTACAGAAATTCTTACCACAATCATGACACTCTCTTTGAACCACCACTTGGAAACAAATACCCAGAAGATGTCATACAAGAAGGCACAACTGAGAAGAACACTTCCAACCTGATTTCAATATTTTTTGTAACGAAGAAACAAGTAACAATAAGTTATCAGTATTCAAAGTATTTTAACGACATTAAAGGCCTTATTGTTTGGTACATATCATAACTTATAGTATGACATTGATTCCATCACGTCTTCACTTTTCGCAACCAACAGAAAACAAGAAAGAGCCACAAAGTTATAAGTACAGTATTGAATATCAGAAACCAAATTACCAACAGTATCTCTTTCCAGGGTCAGATCTAGTTAGGATTACTAGCTGCCAATATGACCAAGTACAAAGAAAGCATGGAATGGAAAGTTTCTCATGTAAGGCATCTCAAATAGCACAAGAGGGTAGATAAGATGATATCCATGTAATGGCAAAGCATACTCCCAAATGATAAATGTGAATCGCATAACCACCTTGAGATTTGGTACTTGAACAATCTGCAGTACGGTAATGATCAGAGCAATTCCCTGGTTGAGAACAACAGACAAAAGAAAAACAAGAGAAAGTGAATACAGAGAAGCTTCATTGGCAAAATATAGTAAAGCTAGAAAGCAAGTTTGCAAACAAAGAAGCATGTCTACCACCAAAGTTTTGAATAAAGCAGGGAACAAGATAACTCCTTTTTAACAATATAACACAGCACATTACAGGCTGCAACATAAAATGCCATATTGTACAACTAACTATAGACAAAGAAAACATGATAAAATGGATACATCGACCAGCTCCACAAACCATAAAAAGGATGCAAGAATGAGCATTTTGCTTAGCTACGTAAAACATCAGCTGTGGGAAAGATGGATCACCTCTCCTAAAGTATGATGCCTCATTAATTTGAAATAGAAGCTAAATGATGAATTCATGAAAAATGTGTTTAAGGCCAAGGAAACTAGGGTGACATGTAAAGAGAACATTAAGGATTTATCTCTTACAAGGATGTCTTGACCTATCCAAGCAAAGGACACACGACGGTAAACTGCCCAAACAACGGCAAACGCTATGCAGAATGGAGAAACGCCTAATGTCAGATATGGAACAGCTCCAAAGAATGGAACTTTAACATAAGTTTCTCCAGCACGATGGAACCATCTGAAACTACATTGTTTGATGTCAGTTCTAGAACAAGTATAAAAGGTAACCATTCTAAATTTTTTATCTTAAGAAATAAGAACCAGGTAATTCTTGCACAATAGAGTATAGACGAGTTTAATAAACATTTCTTAGAACAAATTTACTAAGCTTCACCTATGCGAGATCAAGGTTGCATACCATGATAATAAGGCCACCAGGCAAGTCTGCAAACCCTGGAAACATGAAAATATTTCTAAAATTATCATTCCTTATACAACAACAATTTAAATAATGCAATCAGACACAAGCCTAGACCTGCAAATATGATGGAACTGATCATGAGCGAAATTGTCAAAATGAACATACTTGATTTGCTAGCTTACGCCCTTCTTTAAACACAGGCATATTTGAAACCCTAAATAACAGAAACTCTAAAACATCACTGCTATTTCTTACACATATTGGCAATGCATCAATTCCACCTATATTATCTACAGCACAATTAAGAAATACTGTTAGACATACCTCCACCCCACCAATGCAGAAGAGGACGACCAGAACCTCAATAAACCAGTATGACATAAGTTTGTAAAGCATAACCAAGAAACATGATGCAATCACAACAAACAGAATAGCAGATGTCATGTTGATGTTCACGACGCTACTACGTCCTTCCATATTCAAGTAGTCATCAGAACCATCCTGCAAAGGAACCAAAACATATTCTAAGCTTCAGTTGAAAAGGTCAGGAAATTATTTCACCAAATATTGTACCTAATAAAAATTGTCAAAACCAAGATGACCTTTAACAGCTTGTCCTGCTCTGTAGCTGCCTCTCTAGCACTCCATGCAGACCAATATGATGCACATAAAATGGTGCCAACAGCCATAAGCCATAAAAACACTTCTGCAACATCAACCAGTGGCCGTTGTGGAGAATAGAGCTGCACATGCACTGAAGATTGGTGTCAAAAATCTGAAACCAAGAACATGATATCTATAGTTGCATCCATACTGATGGGAAATCTGTATCTAAAATGTGATGCTTTAGAAGTATGCTAGGAGATCAAGGGATTCTTACCAACAGATTTGTTCTTTATATGGTTTTCCAAGCTTGCACCAGCATCTTGTGGAAGCATGACAGCTGGGATGCCTATGATCAGATCAGTTTCATCTGGTTCACAAACCATCTTGAAAAGTTCTGCAGAGAATAGTTTGGATTTCAAAAGGCAAAACAGAAAGTTGTGCTATAATCAACTTCGAGAATTGGTGATAGTAGAAGTTCTTCGATCAGACCATGCATTGTTTTCTTCATGTATACTTTCATGCTTATAAAAGGAGGATTTTCTTTTTATGTTCCAGACAAGTACAGCCATGAACACATGAAAAGGAGGAGAAAATAGTAATGGAGAAACCATACAAAGCATACTAGACAGGGAACTCCCACAGAAAAGCTAGTTATTACTTGCATATTCATGAAAACAGATACTAAAAGGTATAAAATGAGATGACGCTTACAATCATAGTTCAAAAAAGCATCGCCAGTAAAGCACTCGTAATGAACTTAATGAACTCATCAGGACATTAAAATGTATGAAATAATAAGGTAACTCCACATAATTACCAGTCTGGTTGTTTATTATGAGAATGGCGGAAGCACCAGCCTCGTCAGCAATATTTGACTTGGTTACAAAGCTACAGTTACCTCGGTGAACCACAACCACCTCCCCCGCTGTAAACTACCAGACAAAAATTGGTTGGCAGATCAAAATCTGATCGAAAACGCTAACTGTCAAGAATTGTTGAACACATTAGAATCAGGATCCAATTTTGAAACCTTGTTTTTGGGTGTGCTACAAAAATCAGGAGGATCAGCCAGAGCAAGTCGAGATCGGTTAGCATGTTTTTCCTTTGATTCCAAAGTAGGGCCAAAGCGAGCACCGACTCCAACATACTCGATATCTACAACATCATCAACCCAAGTAGGAACTTTCACCTAAAATAACAAGAATTCATTAAACGGAACCCCGAAATATGAGTTTCTCATAATTAAGCCAAAGAACAAGCAAAAGTAGCACCAGAATGAAACAACTGAACGTCTGGAATTCAAAACAAAATAGATGGTTCAGATTTCCGTTTTGATTCGTTCCAGAACAAAACAACATTTAACAATACTAAACAGCATTAAAAAGTTTTCTCATTGATTCTTCCCAATTCCCATCCAATAATTTAACTTTACAGTCGCCTCCACTCAACACTACACACATAAGCCTCCATCAACAGACAGTTACACTTATACACTTGCACAGTTCTTCTCTCAACAAAAAAACTCAACTGCTTTCAGTTTACCCCCGCAGTTTTAGTGAGAGAAAGACAACTACACAAATTAAAAGACGTCCACACAATCAAGTGAAGTCAAATTCAAATTTTCCGTAAGATAACACCAAAACATCAGGGACTGCTACGCAAGCAGGCACTTCTATTTCCTTTCCTTTCCATTTTCATTAGCGAAAATTTATCAGGAAACGTCCAGAAATCAGCAGTAAAAAAAAAAACAACAAATCTAGGGTTTCGTGACGCCTTATTATGAATACCAGAACGAAGTTGTTGTCGCAACCAGGCCTCCTAGGAGCGACATCGTCCTGGTGAACTATATCTCCAGCGAAGCCAAGCCACGGACAGGAAGCCAAAACAACAGCAACTACACACACAGCTGTACGTATATCCATTAAAATTCTTCGCTATATAGCTCTTAGGTCTTCGGAGAAGAGAGCTCCGGAAATTTGGAGGAAGAGAAGAAGATGAAAATACGACGGAGGAGAGGAGGAGGGGGTGTGGTACGTGAAAAGTAAGAGACGCCGTGTGTTAAGTGTTAAGTTGGAACTGGTTTTGGGCTTTTTCTACTTTTTTTCCCATAACCGTGTTTGGAGTTTCCATTCACGTGATAGTGGGGGTTTTTCGGTCGGTCGGTCACGCGTTTTGGGTGCGTGAAAAGCAATCACCTCGTTTTTTTAATAGCAGAGAAAAATAATTTTTTATTTAAAATCAGTAATTTTTTTCTTTTTCTACAAATTAATTCTTTAATTACTAAAATCACTAATTGTCGATATTTTATTAATTATAGCACTATAACAACAAAAACAACTCTCAGCTTTTTTTAAAAGTTCATAATATATGTAACTTTTTTATATTTTTATAATTTAAACTCGTAATTTTATAATCATTACGAAGCAATTTTACTAGTTATTTCAAAATTTATCATCTAAATTATATGATAAATTTTATAAAATAATAATAATAAATAACATTATAACATTATGTTAGACTAAATCCTAACAATTTATTAATATATTTTATGTATTATAAAGGCATTAAAAATATAGGATAATAGGATTAATTATTTAAAATTGTTTTTATGAAAATTTTAATTTTATCAATAATTTAATTTTGTAAATCACGGAGTATTAAAATTTAATAAGATTTATTAGTTTGTTGGACTTGTTAATATATTTAATAGCAAAATGTATTAAATTATTTTTCAGATATAAATTTTAATTGAAAAACAATTACTAGGTCAAGCATGTTTAACATTGGAATCTCCTAAGGAGTGTGTGAGTTGGTGTAATAGAGGGACATAAGGTCAAAAAATTTTATGTTCAATTTTTCCTACTTACGCTTTTACAATCGAATCTGTCTTATAAAACTTGCTTAGTGCAAAATACCTAATTGAAATAATTTATAAGCTATTGTGTTAATTAAAAATTTTACTCGGTACGTATTTCTTAAAAAACAACTAGGCTTTTTCTGTTAAAAAAAAAGTCTTTGACATTAGCGCTTAATTAATAAATACCTAAATGCAAGACCTTTTAGGGTAAATTAAATATGGAAAATTTCAAATTTTCGTACCAAATTGACGCGGTTTTTTGCGTGAAGCGCGTGGGACAGTGTCTTGTCAAAGATAAAAAGTTACCGGCAACTGCCTGTTCAGGTTAATAAATATTAAGTACAGACCGTACGCGTAAGACGGCGCAATATTAAATAATTTATCGGCCCCCCACAGCAATCAGCTGTGACGGAAGCCAGATTAGACTGTACTCGTGTCGAATTCTGATACGCTGAAATCGTAAAAATTAATACGGAAGGTCCGACTATCAACATTAGGACCCATGGAAATGAGACACGTGTTTTTGCTAGCTGGAAGAGTACTACAAAGACTTGGTTAAGCGTACGACATAATGGATAGAAAAAACCCAGGGGGCGCGCCCCAAATGTAATATGAAACGTTTGGTCAGCGTTGTTACACATGCCTGCCCGGTGATGGTGGACTCACACGTGAGGCGTTGATCTTGATCGGCTGATGGTGCGTGGACCCTACGAGACAGTGGCTCGGTGATGATCCATATGACTAGACCTAATCTATACATACCCGCACCCACTTGACACTTGTGAGTATATGCCTGGAATATAACTGTTTGACGTTGCCGTCAAAAACAGTCTTTCAATTTAATCCCATTCCACCTATTTTGGAATTAGAAGTGTCAGTTTTGCAGGGTGTGCTGAGTTCACCAATAGGAATTATAATTAATATAATAAATAATATAAATAAATATAACTTTTATTATTTACTATATTAAAAAGCCCAAAATAGATATAAAATATTATTTATTTAATTATAATATATTACTAATTTTCTTGTTTCATTTCTTACCCATTCGTTACTTCTGTACCAAATTACCAAGCACCCCTTAAATTTTACTTTTAAGAAAATGGTCCATTTAATAAAATTTTGAGATTACGTATTTAAAAGTGTTTAATTTTTCAAATATTTTAATTTAATATAAATTTTAAACAAAATTTATTCATTAATTAACCTTTTAAATTTTGTATAAATTTAGTAAAATATTTTTTACTAACGTATTAAATAAATAGACATTAACTTAGAATTGGATAGATAAGTCACTTTAATTAAAAAAGCTTTTTGATTATACAAATTTTAAAGGATTAATTATTAAATTAAAATTTTAAAAAAAATTATACACTGTTTAATTTATCATCCTTAAAATTTATTAAATTAAAAGTGCCCTCATGTTCAAGTTGCGGTAGATATTAATAAATTAAAATACATAGGATTAATATATTAATTAAATATATAGTTTATAAATTATTATGTAAATTTAATAATATATTCAATGAGTGCTTTAAAAGAATAATAATTATAATTTTTGCCTAGGAATCTGTGGTCCTACCTGGTACCAAACAAGGCCTAGGTCTAATGAAAGCGGAAGATATGGAACAAGTGTCATTATTGATGAGTTGGTCCTGAAGAAAAGCAATAGAGAGGGCTATGCTTGAATCAAAGGGTAAAGGATGGAACAGAAGAAACGACAGAGCCTTTTGTCTTCGGTGACTCATTCAACACGTGGATGAATACCGATGTTACCCTTACCAAGCCACTGACATCTGGCATGGTTTTTATGCCACTGGGCCAACTTAGGAATCGAATTCCACTTTAGAAACTTGATTTTGACTCGAAATTTAGTCAAATATAAGTTATAACTGTTTAAATCTAAATTTAAATATATTAAATGAAGTTATTTTAATATAATTATGAAAGATTAAACTCAAACGTAACAAAACATTGGGATGAAGTTGTCAGGACCAAGTCAAGTTGAATGAGAATTTCTGGTCAAGTTGAATGAGAAGTTCTGGTCCTAGTGGACAATATTCCAAGCTTGAGAAAAAGCACAACAATCCAACCACTAGGGCAATATGTGACACAGATCTGCAGAAAGAAAATGTCCCCACTTTATTAAGAAGAACAAGGTCCAGAAAGCAGATACCAGAAAAGTTACAGTGAGGCCCAACACCAAATTCTTCTACTTCCTTTCTTCTCACCCTATCTCCTTGTTTTGATTCCCGTCCCTTCCTCTAATGTTTTTACTATAGTTCATCCAAAGGCTCAATGATCAGCTTATTAAATATATAAAACGAATTAAATTGACCTCACATAATAGCTAAATTATTGTGATAAAACGGTCACTTAACATGACATCAGAGTCTTTGTGATTGATTAGTCGTGAGTTCAAATCTTACTATCTACCTATTATTCAACACAAGGTAGAGTGGACTTGTACAAGTTCAAATCTACAAAGACTTTCACTTGAGGGGGTGTATTAATGAATATATAAAACTAATTAAGTTGGTCTCACACAATAGCTTAAACTATTGTAATGAAACGGTTACTTAAGACAGCTTTCTCTACAAGTCAGTTGTATAACAGGCACCTATCAAATTACTAGCTAACTTTTTTCCTTACATAACTATAAGGAATCTTGGTCAAACCTTTATTCTATACTTTCTAATTAAATTTTACAGAGCCCTCAACATACCGACGTATCATTTCTTGGTCTAGTCACGTATCCATACACATTAACTATCATATATACAATAAAACATTATGAATAATGAGAGGAGACTTTGCAATATTATACAAGAAAAGGAAAGGGAGTAAAAAGTACTATGTCTTCACAGCTTAACCATTGTGAACAACGTGCTGAATCAAGAGGAAGTTGGGAATTAACTTTTATTGTGTTCTATGGCTGATGTAACCACTCCTGGATTGCTGAACGAAGTGCATGGTTAGGTACAAGATTGCACCTTTCGAGCTTAATGTTGGTCATGGGTGAGGCATCATGACCGCTGTCTAGCCATCCTCTCAGGGCTTCTGCTTCGTATGTATAACCATCAGCTGCTACGTGTGGATCTCTCATGACTTCCTGCATGTTTAGAGCAAATAAAGCAGGATTTTCAATCACTGATGTACTTGAAAACACAGTTTAATGACGTTGAGACATTGTCCTGGTAAAGCTATCACTGAAAAGTCAATATGACAAATGAAACATGGAGAGGAAGAGATGAACTTGCCTGAAAAATGGGGCATATGAAATATGGGGGAGGTTGGCACTGCTCTGCTGAACCAAACCTGAAAGACCATGAGCCTCCGCATGAGGCCTTCATTGGCTGAAGTACCCTCCACACTTCTGAAGCAAGATCTGGCCTACTTTTTCTGGTCAACTCACAACACCTCAATGCTAAGTGAGTCAACTGTTCAGCTAGCACAAATGGCCAGTCTCCTGCTAAAGGGTCCAATAGTACTTTCAAGTTTCCTTGATCTAGTGCGTATTGCACCTCCTTTGTGATCCCTAACGCCGATTTCCCAGTTAACAATCTCAACAGTATGATTCCAAATGAGTAAACATCTGACATCGGAGTAAGCTCTCCAGTGGCAAGAAACTCGGGATCCATGTATGCAAACGTACCCTTGGGGTTTGTTTTGCAACATAATGTAGTGTTGCTAAAAGTTTCCTTGTGCGAGAGAAGACGAGAGATCCCAAAATCACTCAACTTACTTACTAAATTTGAGTCAAGCAGGATATTAGCAGGTTTTAAATCACCATGCACGATGCTCTGTGGTTTATTAGAGTGAAGAAAGATGAGGACGGAGCATAATTCTGAGGCAATCCGTATTCGAGTTTGCCAGGATAAAGGGGAAGAATTATCCCTGCAGCTAAGTCTGTCTTCAAGGCTTCCATTGGGAAGATATTCATAAATAAGAGCCCAAGCTTCAGGACATGCTCCAATAAGAGTGACAACATTTGGATGCCGCATCTTGCTCAGAATATCAACCTAACATAGAACCAGCAGATATTATGCACCGATCATAATCATAGTCAGATTCAAATCATTATTGTTATTCATGTTGAAAGCATAGAATATAGATAATTTGAATAACAAGTGGCAAAACTATTTTAGGAAACAGGTTCTGGACTTCCAAAAGTTACAGATGGCTTAGTAACTCTCACCAACGGGATAGGAGGATCATGTGATGCACAATCCTTCACATTAAAGATATGAAAGGCATTCAACTAGGGGATATATTATCTATATTCCGGAAAGAAATATAAACAGCAGACCAAGCAATTGTAAAAGCAAACGCGATATGTTTTTTTGAACATTCTTGTGATCCTACCTCTTGTTGAAACTCTGAAGGACCTTGCAAGCTGTGAGGGTGGAGCATCTTTATAGCAACCTCAGTGTGGCGAAGGACACCTCTATAAATGCCACCATAACCCCCTTCACCAATTTTGAGGGATGGATCAAACTTATTAGTTCCTTCCTCAATCTCCAAGAAAGAGAATTCAGAATAATACTGAGGAATGTGAGTTCCTGAAGCCTCTGCTCTGCATTTCTTTAGTTCCTCAGCTTCTTTTAGGGCCTTGTCACGATCTATCTGTAATTCATCTCGTTCTTTTTTATAATTTTGCAAAAGGTCTACAGCAGATATAATTTTTTGTTCCAGATCTTTCTCCATCTGATCTAACTGTGTGACTTCACTCTCCAGCAATGATTTCTGATCTAGGGCAATGCGGAGTTCTTCCATGACTTGGTCCCGTTCTTTAGTCATCTTCAGAAGTTCTTCCTTTTCTTTTGCCAGCAGCTCCTCAGCGTCTTTTCTTTGTTTTAATTCCTCAGCATACAAGTTTTCTGATGCTCTTGCCTATGATTGAGAAAGAGTAGAGTGCATAAGAACGTGTAGTCCTAATGTTCTCCCCAAAGATCACCTAGGCCCCTTGCTAATTAGAGGATCATAAAGTACATGCTTAAGGGATAGCTTTTTCACTAGAGACTGATGGGCAATGACAAAGCAACTAAGTGGAATAAATAGTCCAGGTATCATGTAGTCAATTCTCATTACCTTACCAATAATCATAACAGCTTTGCTTTCAGTGCAATTTGTATGACATACTTCCCTTGCAGTCCATATTTTCAAACGTAGATGAAACAATTTATCATGTTCATGAAAACAATCACCTTTTATTAGTGAGAAGTCAAACATATATGCTTCATGACACAAAATATACCTTGCGTATGGCCTCGATGGCATCTTTTTCAGCTTTTGCCCGCCTCACTGCTTCTTCAAATGCTTCTCGCTTTGAATTTGCGGCATCTGCCATCGATTTTTCAAGTTGATCATAAAGAGGCTCCTCCAAACTCCTGTCCTGCTAGTGCGCAACTATTTAGATGCTTGCAGAAGGTAGCAATTTCATGTATTTCAAATTTTAATAAAGAATATTTATCCATTAATGAATCTTTATCCAAACTTCCTAGTGTGATAGATTTTGGGAGTACCAGTACGCTGGGAGGAGATGAGTTACGAAGATCCACTATGGACACAGGATGGTTCAACTCTAACCCAATCTTACATTCACTCCCCCCAGATTGAAGGTAAGGAACATTGACCATTCCACTAGATGAGCAAGTTGATAAAGCAGACCTCCCCTTGGTAGTGCTGGTTCTCGATAACGTATTACATTCATCAGAACTGTCTTCTGCATCTGACTTGAACTGTGGAGTTAACAACCCTGCAACATCATTAGAAGATCTAGAAGTTCTTTCTGTACCCTCATGGCCATGAGAACTATCTGATTTTACCCTGCGGAATAAATCTTGAGCTGGATTTGTCAGTCTTGCATAATTCTGCTGCCTTAGGGTAACAGACTGCGATCTACGAGGGTTTGATTCTCCAGTTTCAGAATTTGGACTTTCCTGCCATGGTGAAGATCCAGCAACTACCATAGTTCCATCAGAAATAGCTTCCCTGTTCAACATAAATTCACTTGGTAGCATAATTGAATCGAGTATGTAAATATTACATACTTGGCATCTCTAGAAAAATGAAGGTTCAGAAACTGAAGCTATACTACACTATATCCCAAATGAAACACGTGGTCACACATTTACTACAAAGATTATGCATTATTCTTCACAACCCAAAGTATTGTAAGGAAGGATTTTGATAAATATTCAGACCCTTACCTGTTACCTGATAAGAACCCTAGGTTTTATCTAAACAAATTAGGCAAAATTGGACAAAATAATTAAGGGCAAGAGATAGATATTTGATCACTTCCAGCAGATCAAACTCCAAATAGGATGTATTCTGATTGCAATTTGCCATTATAATTAAGACAAACCAATGTTCTTGTCAATAGTAGTTCTAATTTCTAAATCCTAATATTCACGGACTCCTACTATTACAGATAACAGGACTTAGAAAACAGGCATATTAAGCATACCTTTGGTGAATAAGGTGCCCCTTACAAACAAACATGATATGACAAAAAGCAGGCGCCTGAAGACGGACAGACGCCGCTTTCTTCGATTTGATTTCCCTCATGTTCCTGAGATGTTAAGAGTTGCACAATTACTCCACATTAGAAAGAAAAATGCTGGTAATAACCAACAATTGATACAACTTTTAAACACTCAACACCTTGAATAACTCTTGTCTTTAGCTGCCCCCATAACAAGCGTCTTGATCCCACACCGAGAAACAAGCTTCGAAATCCCCTGCTCAATACTCTCTGCTTCAATAACTAGTTTTTCAGCTTGCACCTACAATAAAACAGTATCAAGGCACAAGAAAGCAGTTAAGAAAACCGATCACAACAGTTCCTTCTGGAATCAATGGGCAGTAAATAGACGAAACTTAATACCCCCATTCGATAACATAAGCGAAGGTACTCTTCTAGCATCTGATGCATTTCTTTCCTTTCAATTTCGCGATACGCCAGTACTTCCTCTTCTGTGAGTGAACTCGCCGGAAATTTCCCGCCCACTAAGAAACATCACATGTTCGCTTACACAGACACTAATAAAGTCAAAATTGGTTCAACTTCAATCAAATTTTACTCACTGCAGGGGATGAATTCTGCGGGTTGGTGAACGTGAAGAACGCAAATCCTCTTGCCTCCGGAGTGCTGCAACGCCCAAACAAAAAGCGATTTGCATTCTTTCACTGATTTCCCCACAGCGACGTGTATCTTCTCCTCGATTACGCGCGAAACGGTTTGCTCTCGTATGTTGTTCATACTGACCGACGGAGCTCTAAGCTCTCGGAACCTCATCCGACTCACCACAGCCATCATCGATTACAGTTACCAAACAAAAACCCACCATCAAATTATCATAAATTTACGATTCCAAAAGGTGACATTTGGCACAGAGCAATTGCTAAAGATAAACATCGATCAATCAATTAATTTAAAGGCTCCGATTTGACAAAAAGGATCGAGAAAGTATTAGTCTTCTGCTTCGATTAGCAGAAAAGCGACTGAAGATTCTGATTTTAAAAAATCTGGACAATTCTTTATTGCTGCCTCCAATAGTCCAATCCGTGCCTCTCTTCCGGCGTTATTTCTTAACAACGAAGCTTCTTTAAATTCTGGATGGGGTCCACTGATATTTTAATATAGTGAAATTTTTATTTTAATATTTTTTTTAGTTACGAATTTAAATCTTTTTTAATATTAATATTAGAAAGAGTAAATTCCTAAAATAAAGAGAACGCCTTGAATTTTTACGCTTAATCATCTTACGGTTTCAGAGGTTTTATGTTTTTATATATTCCTTTTTTTTAGTTTTCACGTTTTGTATGTTTCAAAAGTCGAATTCTTTGATGCTTTATTGTTTTCTTTTCATCTAAATATTGGCACTTTTT
>JANITW010000004.1:4727966-4744132 GCA_027564335.1 Erythroxylum williamsii | reverse complement strand
AATTTTTATTCTATTATATTTCTAAATTTTTGTTTCGTTCTGTTTTTATATATAAGTAATTACACGCAGCGTTACAGTCAACCTCTTAAAAAGACTGAGATCCTGGGTTCAAAATGTTCTTTCCTCTGGGCAGAAGCATTAGTCTGGGCTCATCTTGCATAGTTTTTTTTTATTTCAAGCCTATGAGCTAAGTGCGTGGTGAGTGTGTGTGTGTGTGGTATGCCGTTGCTTTCATTATGCCCACTTGGAAGTTGGATCTTTCATGTCTATTTTAGAAGGTGGAGCCGTAACAGAAATTGGCTTCTAAGACTTTGACAAATTGTGAATTAGTGGTCTTAATCCTAGATCAGTCCAAGAAAACATCAGGTGCTGCCTATGCCTAACCCCTACGTAATCTGTACTTTTCTTCTTTTGTGCAACCCATCATTCTCATCTGGAAAATTAAGACAAAGCATGTATAATGAAAGGACGTGATGATTCGGGCCCTTTACGAACGCACTAGGTTGCTGATACGCCAATTCTTTGATTTTTGCTTTCCCACTGTAAAGCCAACATCATTTCAAGTCTTTGATTTTTCCAAAAGCCCTGTTTCAAGCCTTGTTCCCTTAAAAAGATAAGGTTGTGGTCGTGCTTCACCTTTTACCATTTTTAAATCTCTAAAGTGAGGGATAAAGAATTTTAAAAAGTTATTTTTAAAATAAGTATTCAATTTTTTAACTCTTTTTTTAACGGAGGGATTAACAGCTATTATCCATTAAATTCGTACAAGGTAAATTTTCGAATTGACTCAATAGCTTATAAATCACGTCAATCAAGTACTTCATAACAAAAAAGTCTTATATGACAAGCTCAATCTAAATAGTGTAAGTAGGAAGAATCAAACACATAACCTTTTGTCCTATACCTTTCTACTCCATCAACTCGACCATTTTTTAAGGAGCAACTTTTTAAAAATTAATTAACTAATTCTTAAATTTTTAATAATTAAATTTAAAATATTAGTAGAGTAAAAATATTTTTTAAAGTGCACACTTATGAGCCGTAAATAACAAAATTTTTGTTAATTAAATAAATAAACTAAAATGTCAAAGTGAATGCACAAAGCTCTCTGCTTGGCGAAATCCGGAGAGGGTGATAATATATGCAACCTTTCTTTAGTTTTTTTATAAAAAGGTTATTTACGTAACTTGAAGCTGAGACTTTATGATACTAGTTGCTTTAAGACTCACCTTCAACTAAATAAATAAACTATTAACATAAATATAGCTTTGAGTTGAAGTTACTCGATTGAAAATTTTTAAAATTTTAATTAAAGAAACTATCCCTCGAAGTGAATGAAAGAGATTAAAATAATGACAAAAATTCAATTGATTTAGTTGGTTTAGCCATAGAAATTTTGAAATGGTTAATATTTTGGTTTAGTTTTTTCCTTTTGAGCTTGATTTATTATAATAATTTTTATTATTAAAAACTAATCGATTTATTAATTAATAGGTTAAGATTATAAATTTTTACTAACTATAAACATAGTTTTAGCTTTTTAATTTAACTTTTAGTCCTTTTAATTACTAAATTTTTGAATTCAGACTTTATCATCTCTCATCTTTCATCAAGATAATTGTCAGTCCTCCTCCTCAAGTGAGTGATCCCTAAGGTTTGATTGGAGTAAACTTTACTTTTAGAAAAGAATATATTCCATTTCGTATGAATATGATTTATTTTTGTAATACATAATGTAATTTAAAAATGTAAACATAGGCAAACCAACCAATTTAAATTCAACACACACCAAATTTTTAGTTACATGTCTAATTTAAATTTTAAGTAGAGTTCGGGAAATTTTCATTAAACAGGTAAAATAAGAGATTTAAGATTTGAAAGCTTTAATGAGTATTATGTTGAGGTAAAATAAAAAAAATTAAACATGACTAAGATTGTCTTTATTATTGAATAATTTGAAGTTTAATTTATAAAAAAGAATTATTTATTTATTTTAGTTATACAAAATTATTAATTCGTAAAAATTAATCGATTGATAAATAAATTGATTAGTTTTTAACAACAAGAGTTATTAAAGTAAATCAGACCTAAAAGTTAAAAATCAAAAAAAATAAATTTTTACGATTAAATCGATCGAAGTTATTAAATTTTGTAATAATTCGTATTCACTTTTCTTTTATCTCTCTTTAAATTGGGCACGTCTTTGACAATGATGCCTAATTTGGTAGTCATCAACCTCCAAATGAAGTAGGTTTCTCGGTGTTATTAATTTTCGATTACTTCCTGTCTCATGAAACTTTGGGAACCCAGATATGAAAAGCATCCAATGCTTGAACCGATTGGCTATCGGAAAGGAAAATAATAAAAAAAAGTGCAAAAATATCCGGTTTTGGTTCCATAATAATTAGAGGAGTTTTTCAAGGTTGAAACAAACATGAATTTATTAATACCTTAACGAGATCTACTCACCTGAATGCGTTAAAACTCATATGTAACTTTTTATATAAGTGAACTTCTAAATGGGTCAGTGCATCAATACGTTCATAATTTTTATATGAGACCTCAACTTTTTATATATAGTATTTATATCGAGCTCTTCGTTATAGGCCTAATATAAATTTGGTCTACACTGATTGAAATTTATTTTTTCCTCAAATTTTGACTTATTAATCAAGATTATTTATTAGATTACTTTATTTATTAATATTTAAATAATTTTAACATATATAATAGTAATATTTGTTTAAAAAATTATAGATGACATTTAGGTCCAAGATAGCCAGCTTGAGATCAATAGGCCTTGAATTGAGCCTTGAGCTTTTTTAAATAAATCTAGAGACGGGTCAGAATCCAACTACCTAGATTCGAGTCGACTCAAAGTTTGAAAATTAAAAAAAAAATGTCATTTTTATTTTAAAAATTAAAAATTAGATCAAATTAGGTTTGAGTCTAGTCGGAATTTACTAACAGGGAAAAAGAATCCCACCTTTTCTTAAAGGTCAAATACGTTGTACTAGTAAAGTTTTCACCTGATAAAGTGGCCACCTTTTTGGTAAGCATTGCCATTAGCTTAATGAGCACACAACTACTTTTATAAGTACTTTATCTTTTGGATAAGCATCTAATCTCATGTCCCCTTAAGCTAAAGGCCAAATCACTTAATCATATTAGTTGTTTAATTTATTTATTAAGCTTCCATAACCCATAGCCGTCCTCCCTAATTGGCTCAGCTGCTTGACATCATTTGTTGAGACCTTACTGTTATAACCACAGCCTAGGGACCATCCATTAAATTATAAATAGAAGAGGCCTTATTGATACTTAGACTATTTTTGATAGGTTAACGTGAAAAAAATAAAAAAAAACTAAATAAGTAAATAATTAATATACATAAATAAAATAAAAAATGAAAATGTAATAAAAGATATATACTATAATAATAATAATAATAATAAATATGTATAAATAAAAATATAAAATAATTAATATAATAAACAATACAATAAATATAAATCAAAGTAAGAGATAAAAATAAAAGATAAAATAAGTAAATAAACATGTTCATTTTTAATGTTTTCGAAATAAATAAATTAAATACTCGATTCGATTACAATAATTTTATATTTTTAAAAATATATTAATGAGACTTGTGTGATTTATATAAAGTGAATTACATGTGAAGGTGAAGTTTACTAACAAATATTTTTAAATATATAAATTTTTGTTAAATTTTTTATTCATTAAAGATTTTATTAAAATTAAATTTGAATGTTCTTAAATATTAATATATAATTTATATTCTTATAAAAATCTTAAGATTTAAACTATTATTATTATCATTAACATAAAGTTAAAATCTCACTGAGGCGTCAGGTCTGGGAAAGTCCGATAATACGCATCATTCCCTCTACATAGTAACATTTGCTTTTGTATTGTAGTGAGCTACTTAACTTGAAAATTTAAAAATATAATCCCAACAAACTTTGTTGTTAGTAAGCTCTAATGAATATGGTTGAAGAGAAAGTGGTGAAGTGGTAGAGTAGACCACACATTGACATATGTAATAATGTTTTCAAGTTTGGTATCCAATCAAGCCTCTGAAACATTCAAAGGTAACAAACAAATGTTCTTGTAATGTAGCCTACCTTCAAGTTATTATTATTATTTATTTAAGGATAAATTAATAGTGGTTATTTCTTAATGTACATTGACTAAATCTTAATGTATATAAAATTTATATTCATTAATTATGTTTCTATTTTTATATAATTTATAAATTTGTTAAAATTTTAATTTGTATTAACTAACTCTTTATGTATATAAAATAATTTATAAATTACATACTTTGAATAAATTTTATTAATTAATAATTAAAATTTAGATAAATTCAATTTAAATAATTAATCAGAAACCCAAATTTTTTAGATATAATAAGATTAATTTTATAAAATATTCTCTAGCTACTTAAAATAAAAAACTAAAATAACATCATTTTTATTGAAATAAATATGTTATTTTTAATTAAAGATGTTATAGCTTGAATAAATTTCTTTAAATATCAAATTTTGAATTAAAATTATTATTGTTGGACACTATAAATTAAGCAGAAAAGATTTTTGGTGGAGTGACTTTCTAAGTATAATAATCCATAAATTCATACTTAAACCCAATTATTGAATTATATATTTCCAACATAATTTAAAGGGAAGAACCAATGTTTTAAAGACCAGACTATAAGTTAAATCGGTAAGATAGAATATTTAAGGTTTAAAAGGTTGACACGAATTAGACTAATATAAAATTAACTAAAGATTAAATAAAATTAAAGAGTTTGAAATATGATTGAAAGATATCGTCTTTACTTATCGATGAATTTAAAATTTAATTGAAAACAAATTGTTATATGAAAAATAATTGATTTATCTTGGTTTATGAGAATTTTTAATTTATAAAAATTAATCGATTAATTAATAAATTAATCAAAATTTAATAATAATAGTTATTAAAATAAATAGAACTAAATAAAAAATAAACTGTTATATGGTTCAATAACTATTATAATGAGTTGTCACACATTTAATCTATATTTGCTATTCAACATCTATTGGTTTCACCTAATATTAATTTTATCTAATCAATCATGTGTTTGGTATAAGAAGATTTTTTATGTTGGTGGCCCCCATATTTGGAAGCTAATGAACCCTTTTAGTAATTTTCTTTTTTCACTTCAAAGCAAAAATGAAACTTATTAATCAACTACGATAGATTCTATAACTTAGCCGATGCGAAGATCGAAAAAGCATAAGAACAAACAAAAGAAAATATTACAATAATTAATGTGATTATTTTTACTAAGTCAGCAAATTTCAATGTACAAACTACCCACTTTGTAAGGGTATGAAAAAATAGCATTAATTGTATATATATTTATTTTTGTATTTTAAAAAATATTATTTTTGTGTGATATTTTGAATACAAATGAATCACGTTATTAGTTGTTCATAGATTCACTTTCTATTTGATTATTTTTACTATTATTATAAAATCGAGTAAACTATACTTTTTTATAATTAACATTTTAAAAAAAGATGAAATCTATAGATATGTTTTTGTCATGGTGAGGGCCCAAGTGAAACATAAATGAGGCCCATATGTTCCTCCTATGGAACAATGGACAACTTGTCGCTCATGTCATTCTTTGCCTTGTGTAAGCTAACCCCTTCAGACTCTACTAAACTAAAAATGGAAATTGAAACCCATCTTTTCATCTATGTAATGATTGAAATGATTTGTATAGTATATATTTTTGTCTACTTCTGTTTTGTTTTTATTATTCGGATATGATTATGAATGAATATTTATAACGGTCCTTTGGTGTTAATTTATAAATTATGTAATTTAATAAGTTTGAATGTAACTGGTTGAATGTAAATGAATTTTAATAAATTAAAGAACTTACAAGACTCAAGTTCTTTAAAAAAAATAAATTTTCAAAGTGTTTAAATAAATAAAAATTTATTTTAATTTAATAAATTATTTTTAATATTATTAATAATTTTAAATAATTCTTCAATATTTTGATGTTTATAAATTTATTTTTTCATTGTTCTTATTTAAAGATTTTTAATAATAATATCATAACTGATTTTTTTTATATATAATTGGATAATAACTTTTTTATAACATAACTTTTTTTTAGAGATTTATTATTAAATCATATTTTAATAAATTTTATTATAGTTTAAGGGTTAATTTATAAACTCAATAAAATGCTAAATTAGTAATATAAGAGGTCAAAAGTCGACATATTCAATGCACAAAGTCTCTCGCTTTGTGAGGATTTGGATAAAGATATCAATGTATGCACACAAGTTTCCCTTTATATTTTTTTACAAAAAGGCATTTTTATGATTTGAATATGTGACATTCTGGTCACAAAGAAACAACTTTTATTAGTTACTCTAATGCTCTCCCTCTAAATTTGTAACATAAGAGATATAAAGTTCAAAAGTTCAACTTGTATTAGACTGTCATAAAATTAATTAAAAATTAAATAAAATTCAAATTTTGAAATATAATTGAAAGATAATATTTTTAATTAATTTTTAACAACAAAAATTATTAAAATAAATTAAAAATTAAACTAAAAATGAGCTGATTCAAACCGAATCAATTGTATTTAATTTTTTATTCAATATTATTTTATTACAACACAAGATACTTGGAGCTCTTTTTATAAGTAAAGAATGTTGAAATTCTTATAAATAGGATCTCATTAAATAGCTTCTATTTTTATAATCACGTGTTTTGTGGGTTGGAATATTTTATTTTTTTAATAATATTTTTTCATGATCTTACTTATTTCTTTAACTATTACAAGGAAAATGGGGATTTTGAATTCGAATTAAAGCAAATTATTATAATCATCATTATCATTATTATCATATTCATTTTGAAATCTTGCAATAAAGCAATATCTGTGAAAGTTTGACAGTACGTATTCTTACCTCTACATGATAGAAATGTTATTTTCTATAGACCCATATACAGATATAACAGAAAAATAGTGATGTAATTTAAAAAAGTAAATAAGTAAAAATCATGTAACACATAATATTTAAATAAATAAAATTACCATAAATATATAAGGATAATAATAATAATACTAAAAATAAAAAATAATAATATCAAGTTTTGAATTCGAATTAAAGCAAATCATTATAATCATTAGCCATAATTACGCCTTCCCCAAACAAAAAGGAACTTTGAGTTCAAAACAAGTTATACTGTTTCACTTCACCTTCCAACTTCATTCTTCTTTCATTTTCAATTCCGTTGGATAAGATAAAGTAACGGAAAATTTTAATTTTGTGATAGATAATTTTATCCACATATTTATACAAGTATGTTATAAATATGTGGATGAGATTAATTGACAAAAAGTTAGAATTAGTTAACGAGAACAAAGAATTTGGTCGCGTAAAAGTTTCGTAGATTTTAGAAAAGTTTTGTAATACACCGTCTTATATTAATCAATGAAATCGAAAGTCAATATTAACATATCCTAATACCTAAGACTTTCTTTTTTGTGAAAATTAGGAGAGGATTATCAATATATGTAGTCTTTCTTTTATAACTTTTTACAGTGATACTATTTGCGTAATTTGAAATTATAATTTTATGGTTACAAAAAAAAACAACTTGAAACATTGTTTTAAAATTTGGAGGAGAAATTAGTCCAATAAAATAAAAAATTTAAAGTTTCAAGTAATATTAAATTATTATAAAATAAGTATAATAAAGATTGAATAAAATTTATTTTTTTAAAACATTAAAATGATTTTTTGATTCTAATTTATAAAATTAATTAGTGTAATAATAGTTATTAAATTAAATTAAATTGTAAAATTGACTTATTCACAATTTTTGTAGTCAAATTAAATGATCAGTTTCAATTTTTAATTACTGGCTACAAAACAAAATAATTTTTAATTATTTTGAAAAAGGTCAAATAAAATCTTTAATATTTTGATATTTATAGATTAATTTAAATTAATTGTATATTTTTATCAGCTTACCACCTTGTTGCACTTTTATAAGGTTTTTCAGCTGCTTATTCTTTAATATAGTTTATTTAACTTAAAAAAAAATCCTCAATAAAATTTAGTAAAGATATTATAAATAATAATTTCTATATAATAAAATTAGAATTTATTAATACTAAAAATGTACATTTAATATGCTAAAAGTTAATAATTTAGCATTTGATAATAATAAAATTTAATATATAATAATAACACCATCCAGTAAAAATCTTGCTAAAACACAGGGTTGTTTGTAGATATTAAGTAATATGTAACTTTACCCTTGACTAATATAAAAACTGTTTCAAAAAATAATTAAATTCAGTAATAAGCAAATTTACGCTTAATTAGTAGAGTTATTATTTCAAAAAATAATAAAATTTAATATACTGACATAAAAACTACAAGATAATAATTAATTTTTTTGTCGGTCAGTTTTCTACAAATTGATAACTTGTCTCTATAATATTCATGAATTTTACCGGTAAAATTAAAACATTGAAGAAAATGTTAAGATTAATCAGTATTTTATAAATGTTAAAATGTGGTAAAATTAAAACATTGAAGAAAATGTTAAGATTAATCAGTATTTTATAAATGTTAAAATGTTAAAACTTTTTTTTTTAGCTCAAGCTAATACGAATGAAATATGAATGCTATAGGGCATCCAAAAAGTAACAGCTGTGTTTTTCCGTTTAAAAAAAAATCTTTAACATTTAGAAGATTAAAATTGTGTTTATTTGGTAGGTATGAGAAGAGAAGCATAGACATTGAACGAAAAATAAAACTTCGTAAGAAGTTATGATTAGATAGCTTATACTTTCATTTCTTAACTTTTGGATATGTTCTATTCTTCTTTATTAAGAGAAGAAGGAGAGTTATTCATATAATATTTTTTATTTTTTAATATTGTAACTTTATCACCATTATTTATTCCTATCTTATGACCTAAAGTAATGCTTAATTTTTTTCTAATTTAGTAAAATTTGCTATTCTTTAACTAATAATAATATTAATTAATTACAATATAATTCATTAATTAAAATAATGTAATTAATTAATTAATTAAAAATAACTATATAATTAATTAAAATATAATTTATTTGTTATTGTAATTAATTAGAATATAATTTATTCATTAATTAAAATATTGTAATTAATTAATTACACTATAATTAATCAAAATATAATTAATAATTTATTCATAAATTAAAATATTATAATTAATTAATTATACTATAATTAATTAAAATATAATTATTTTTCATTTCTTAATATTTTTTACAATCTAATCATTTCTCTTTCTTAATCATCCATCAACAATATTCATCCCATTTTTTACTATTTTCGTTCTCATTCTCGTTTTCTTGTCAGAAGAAATTTTATCATACTCACAGGTAACAGTGATCTTGCCAAGATCGGTTCTTTTAAGTTATTTTATTGATGAAACTCTACATAAGAGTAGTCAAAGAACCCAGGAGAAGAAATCAATATTCTACTATAAAGGATCAAAAGAAGAAACAAATAGGAAGACAATTTCAGAGAGGAAAACGGGTTTTATTTATTTTCTTGTTGGCTTCTTCTCCAACGTTGTTTCCATGTTCATAATCGTGTCAGCAATTACCAAAAACAGGCAGCTTTTACTCCAACTATCTCATAGAAAAACCGTTAGTGTCCATCAAGTTTCTGCATAATCATGATTCATGTAGGTAAGTTTGCTTCTTCTTCTTCTTTTTTACGTGACTGTTTAATAATGTCTCTCAGATATATGAAAATGGAAAAGTGAAGAGACAACCACTGTGTTACTTTTTATCTGCTAGTAAGTGGGCAGAGAGAGAGAGAGAGACCTGAGAAGGGGTTTGTGTGTGTGGAGAGACAGAGATGGAGAGAGTGAGTTTGATGATGGTTGAGTGTGGAATATCAGAAAAAGGAAACAGAGGCAAAAACAGAGGCTGAGGCAGAGGCTTCCTTGTACAGAAAGCTCTCTCTTTCAATTTGTGGATGGACCCATGAGTACGAATACCAAACCCAACGTTCACGTATCCTTCTTTTTCTTTATTTCTTCTCTTCATAGTCTCTCTAACTAAATCGTTGTCAAGCCTTCAACTTTTACTTTCACACTTGTCACTCTTTTTCTTCTTTCACTTTTTCTGTCTTTAATGCCTGCCCCATATCAGAAAACAAAGGTCCCTAACAAAGAAATTCTGGCACGGTCGGTGCTAGATAGATTATGCATTTTGGTCCCACTCTCTCTCTCTCTCTCTGGCTGTCAAAAGATGCCCACCTACAAGAAAGTCACGTTTTTTTGTTTCACGTTCCAAGTATTAGAATTTAGAAGTTGAAAATTTTGATCTGGGTTTTTTTTCTACAAGCCTGAGGAGGCATTTCTTGGTGAATTGGAAGGAACTGATATCTCTCTGTCTCCCTTTCTCTATCTATCTTCCTGGTGGCAGGTTTGACGTCTGAATAGATGTCTGCAGGAGTTTCTCTGGTTGATGCTCTTTTTGGTGTCTGAAGAGTACTAATCTGGGTGAAGTTTTGGCTCACTGGAGCGGTGGGAAAAGCCAAAATTTGCCGTCTGTCATTAAATAATCACGAAGTTGGAATCGTTGTTGGCTACGAGACAGCAAAACTTGTGTGTATGCTGAATTCCAAGCAGGTTTCTGATATAAACATCCATGAAGTTTAAATCAAAGTCTTGAGTTGTGAGACAGTAAGGACACTTAAAATTTCGTCGTTCTTGTCGTCTAAGGGTGTTTGGTGAGGCACTTCAGGCGTTTTTCGTGGCTTGTGTGTGGAGGTAAAAAGGGAAGTTTGATACCTTGCCACCCAAAGGAAGCTTAATTTAAGTACCTTGAGCTCTACGTTGTGACAGCTTGAGTGTTTTGATCTGCGTATCTTGTCTATTTTGCTTCAACAGTTGGTTCCTTGTCAACTTCTTAATATTCTCGGCCTTATCGGATATAAGGTATTTAAACTATGAATGCCAGTTTTCTTTATCGTTACAATTCATGTGCACCATTTTTTCTTAATTTTGGGAGCAGAACCTTTTACCAGGTTATTTAACTGATCCTCCATCTGAACTGCTTTTGATGGTAATGAAGAATGACAACTACTGGACTATGAGTTTGGTTATGAATGAGTGGTAAATAATTCTTCCTTGTAAGATCAAGGGCATAAATCTGGTTTTTGATCAGCCTCCGTTGAATCTTGAGTGATTGTTTCCTGGTGATTCTGTACCTTTACGCATGAGTTTCTTATTTGAGAAAAAGTCAGTGAGATCAAGCTGAATGTTTATGAAAATCTTTTGATGTCACCGCTTCTTCTTTGACCCCATTTTCGGTTTTCCTCTGGATGTTGATCCTCCATATTAGTTTTCCAGTGTTCTGATATCTCTTTGCTGGTTCATGTATTTTGGTAGCAATGTTTATGAACTTATGGCTTTGCTTGACGGACACTCTCGTTAGTTCATAGATATTCTCCGACGCATAATGCAATTGTTGCTTCAAGTTCATTTGCAGTCATGTCTGAATGAGTTCATCTTTTGTCTGATATTTTTCCTGTATTTTTCAGCTGTTAATTGAGTACATGGAGGGAAGAGTTGGGTGAGAAGACGTTGAGACAGTTGAAGGACTTCCAGTTAATTATGGCGAAAAAATCCCAAAAACGGATGGCACGACATGGAAGAGATCGATCGGGATGTATGTGGGGAATAATAAACATGTTTGACTTCCGCCATGGTCGAACAACTCAAAGGCTTCTCTCGGATAAGAGGCCTGGGAACAGGCATGCTGCTGGTAAAGACTCGAACATCTTTGAAACCACACACCCCCTAACCACACACACACACACACAGAGACAGAAAAAGGATAGAGGACATAAATATCAAAAGCTTTCCTAATTTCCTGCATCTGTACACTTAACTCAGAGAAGAGCCTGCCCACAGACACATGTTCCCACACAGAAAGTATCTTTTTGGTGAAATTATATGGGTGATGGATTTTATTTTGTTTTGCTTATAGAAATGAACTGTATGTGCAGAGTACTTGATGACATCTGCATTATTCTTTTAAGATCAATTAGTGAATGGATTTGCTCCATTCAAAGATATTAATCTGATTGTGCTTGTTTTCACACGATGTTATTCAATTCTAAATTATGTGGTTCAATGGCCCTTAAGTTCACAAAATCTGTGAAGCTCCTCCATATTTGGTAATTGTCCTTTTCCATTTCAGGTGCTTCAAGCCGGAAGAATAAGACTGAAACGGTGACCAATCCTAAAGAAAATTGTCCTGAAGCCCCTGTAAGTGTTGTCAACTTATTTCAGCAAACCTGAATTGTTGTCAATTGTTTGTTATAATTTCTCAGGTCAAAGGAATTTGCGACTTTGATCATCTTGTCCTTTGTTTCCTGTTGGGAGAGGGGGTAGGAGGGTTATGGAACTTTAACTGTTTGTTTCAGTCAATATTCATGAAAATTTAATATATCAGGATGTTGAAGAGACCATAATAGCAGCTGATGCTGGTAAACCAAGTGTGAAGAAACTCATAGAAGAAGAGATGTTTATCGAGCATGATTCAAAGGAAGAGATGAATAATGCTCAAGTGGAACCTAAGGAGTCTAATGCTGAACATGGATGCCACAATAGGAAGAACCAAAAACAAAGAAGCAGAAGTCGATCACGAAGTTGTGACTTAGGGATAGAGGGTTTGCATGTTGATGAAAAAATGCAAACCGAGCTTTCTTGCTTGCAGAAATCAGAGAAGCAATCTAAAAATGGCCTTCTTATGGAAGAAATAATGGAAGAATTCTGCCACCACATCCATCAAAAAAGTGTTAGTTATGTAAACCATAGCCAGCATGATGAGGTTCAGTCACTTCGGTGTCAGCTAAACCAGAAAATTCCTGATTTTGAAGAAAAATTGGTCGAGGCAATCAAATGTCTGATAAGTCAGAAGCTCATTAATGAGAAAAATGGGACTGAAGAGGGGAACATGAACTTGTCTAAAGAACTTAGGGATGCGCTTCAAATTCTAAGTTCTGATGAAATATTTTTGAAACTCTTACAAGGTCCTAAGTCAGTGATGCTGAAATACATTCAGGGCTTGTCTGATGCTCAGACAGAAAAGGGCAAAGGGTCTCAGAGACTGAAAGATGAAAACTCTCAGTTACTTGTAGGTTCTAATATGACAGAAAAGGACCTTTGTGACTTAAGACAACCTGACAAGATTGTCCACGCTAAACAGCATAAATTTTTCAGGAGAAGAACTAGATCTCTGGAGAAGATTCCATCAGAAGGAAACAATTCTTATCAAACTACAAATACCATTGTTATTTTGAAGCCTGGACTTACAGACCTGCAAAATTCTGAGGAAGAAAGCAATACAAGTTCGTTGTCTAAGCCTCATCTCATCATTAGAAACAGGGAAGCAAATGAAAGAGCTGGCTCGTATTTTTCTCTTACAGAAATCAAAAGAAAGTTGAAACATGCCATGGGGAAAGAAAGGCAAGAGAACTCATCCGCTGATGCTTCAAAGAAGCATACTAATGAATGCGCAGCTATCAGAAACAGTGAGAAGGGATCTAAGGATATTAGTGCATTTAATTCCACGAGTAAAGATCACTTCTTTGTTGAAAAAATTGCCAGACCTCCTAATGCTGTCAAAAAAGAGAAGAAGATCAGTAGGCCAAAAGAATATGAAACAAGTATACCACATGACATTGCAAACAATAAGCAAAGGGCATCTAATATTTATGTGGAGGCCAGGAAACATCTTTCAGAAATGCTCAGCAATGGGGCTGGGAATGAAGATTTTTCGAGCAGGCAGGCGCCGAAAACCCTTGGGAAGATTCTATCTCTTCCTGATTACAGTATTTCTCCTATCCCAAGTCCTGGACGGGACTGGGGGCAGATCCATGGAATAGGACAGATGAGATTATCTTCTTGTGACCAATTTCAGAAACAAGAGAGAAATGCCAGCCATACGAGTCAAATAAGCCTCAACGCTGAGACCCATTCTTTTGTTTCTGATGGGATCACTACTAGCAAAGAGCACTCTCCTAAAAATGCAGATTCATGTGCCTCAAATGAGCTTGTAGTTGACATTGAAGTGGAGAACACCTTAGGTTCTGGGGAAAACGACATTGCTTCTGAAGGTCACTTTTTCCATATTATGATATATAATGGTAGATGGACTAGTCTTTAACATATTTTAGTTCAAGTCCCTTATCCTGTATGAATTTTTGCAGGTGAAATGGACATTGTCAAAACAATTGATGCTGCATCCCTGAAGGAGAACGATACCGTGAATTCTCCTGAAAGAAACAGCTCTTTGTCCACTGTATACGATGAACCTACTGGCACGCCTGAAGTCTGTAAAGAAACAGAATGCCACGAGAGCACAGAACAGGTAATATAATATATCAAACAGTTTGTTTCTGTTAGTTCTTCCTCTTTCCATTTAGCTGCATCCGGAGTATTGACTGTTCTTTTCCAGGATTCTTACGAGGAAACCCAATATTCATCTTCTCCATCACTGTCTCCTCGTACCTCCTCTCCAGTAACCAAGCAAGATGGGGATCTAGAGCATGCTGCTGAAGTGCCTGACCGGCCAAGTCCTGTATCTGTTCTTGAGCCAATTTTCTCTGAGGAGGACATCAGCCCAGCAAGCATCAGATCCCAACCCGGTAGATCTCATACAGAAATTTCACCTAGTCACCAATTATTTGAACTTTATATGACTTGGCTTAGTCTCTAACGTCACCATTTTATCTCCAGCTGAGCTTCATTTGCAGCCCCAAAGAATACAATTTGGAGATGATGAACCTTTAGCCACAGATCAAGCCATCTCTCTGAAAACTTGTGTAGAAGACAAAGAATCAATATTTGAATACGTAACAGAAGTGCTGGAAGTCTCTGGAATCAATGGGGACGAATTCTATATAAGGTCATGTATTTCAGATCAGCTGCTAGACCCATCAATCTTTTCCGAGGTGCAGTACTTCCCGAACCAGCTTTGTTGTGACAAAAAGCTTCTCTTCGATTGCATCAATGAGGTTCTTGTGGAGGTATATGGGTATTATCTTGGTTGCTTTCCTGGCTTGTTGCTTGTAAAGCGAACCATTCGGCCTTTCCCGGATATGAAAAACGCCATTCGCGAGATATGGGAAGGAGTTTATTGGCATCTCCTTCCATTTCCACCACCTCATACGTTGGATCAAATTGTCAGTAAAGACCTGGCCAAAACTGGAACATGGATGGACCTTCAGTTTGATACTGAAACCATCGTTGTTGATATTGTTGAAGCCATTTTTGAAGATTTGACAGAAGAAATTCTGTGCAGCTGGGAAGACCAGAGTTGGGAAAGTGTTGATGCTATTACTCCAGCAGAGTTGATGATGACTGAAAACACATCACACCTGTAAAGTACATTTCTACTTGGTCCCTGCCAACAACTAACGAACAATTTTTTATGGTGTGAATGAAAGCAAAATCATGCCAGTACTACATTATGAATGCGAATGCAACTAGCTGATCAACAACAGTGAACCGGGACGTAGTTCATTTTGTCCTACCGGAAAGTCACAGCACAACTTGGCATTGTGTTTTCTAACTTAGCCACTAGAATCCTGTACATATGTTAATACCATGTGTGCTATAGAAGCTCAGAATTGGAGCCAAACCAGACACCACTGTCAACTGCAGAATCTGAAAATCATGAGCAGAAGCCAGAAACCGGATCGGTATTATCGGCTGTCTCATTGTAGAGTTTGTAGAACTTGGAGTGTTTAATCTTTGTTTCATTTGATTCTGTGTGTCTTTTGTGAGTGTTTCATCTTCTTGAATTAACTTCATTCATTAACAACACCAACATAGTTTGGATCATTGTGAGCTGAGCTGTGACTACTTAAGATGTTTCCTTAGGAATCGAGTTTGAATCACAACACTATTCTCATCTGCCACTGAAGAATCAGTCCCTCACAGCTTGGAATAACAATAACTTTGGGCCCCGTTTGGTTGGCGGGAAAGTAAAGTGAATTTGGAATATGATTCCTTGGAAAATAAATCTATGGAAAGTAAAG
>JANITW010000004.1:4705354-4722730 GCA_027564335.1 Erythroxylum williamsii | reverse complement strand
TAAACTTCTTAATTTAACATTATATGAATTCAAATTTAAAATTTTAAAAAATATCTTTTATTTATTAATAAATTTTAAAACTATTTTTCTTAATATTTTTAAATAAAAATCAATAAAATGATTATACAATTAAAAATTTTATATAAATATATTATTTTAGTTAATAATTAAAATAAAAATTAAAAATAAATCCTTTTTTTAATGTTTCGTAAAAGAAATTACAAACGTAAAGAAGGAAACGGGGTGAGCATCGATCGTCGTCGTCGTCGTCATCAACTACAGAGCCCAAAGCTAAACAAAACAGTCAGTCAAAGGCCCGAGAGACCCTTTTCATCTCTCGCTCTCTCTCTAGATAAAATATAATTTACATAAAAAAAGAAAAAATCTTTCTTCATTCAATCTTCACACGCCTCTCTCTCTCTCTCTCTCTTCGATTCCTGATTTCTTTGAAGGTAGGTTAGGTCTACACTTGTCTCTCTTTCAATCCGATAATCGTCACGAATTTAGTTATTTTTCCTATTTTTTGGTTTTGTTTCCAGTTTCATTGTGGGGTTTGACCTTCATTTACGAAAGTGCCATCAAAACCCTAGCTTTCCCTTCTGCTATTTACTCAATCTCCAGGTTTCGTTTGGGATCTAAACCCTAATCTTCTCTTGCTTCGCGAATTGTGGAGATCTTTTCCTGTAGATTTGGTGATTGTTGCTTGTCAATGCTTGTTTAGATCGATGTAGAATCTTCCTTGGGTTTAAAGATTAGATTGCTTGTTTTCTTGATCTTCTGTTTGCTCATTGCGTTGCGGTTGCTTGGTTTTTGCTCTTTTTGGGTTTTTAGCTGTTTTGATACCTAGGCATGTTAGTTGTTCAGTTGTGATTCGTGACTTTTTTTTTACTTGGGTTTTACGGATCATAGTTTCTTCTCTTCTTTTTTTGTTGATTATTACTTTTCTACTGTCAAAATTGTGGGTGCGAATCACACACTTGTTTTGGAGAAACAAAGAGTTGCTTGCTTTGCCTTTGTTTTACTTCAATATCATCATTGGGAATTTTGCTGGAGCAACATAAATGTTGGGCTTTTTTATCAGTCTTTGTTCTCATCAGCTAGTTTTACATTTAGTTCTTATAGTTGACGTTGTTAGTAGTTCTATACCACAAGTATCTCTGCTGAAATCAGGATGCAGCAGCATTTTTGATATATTTACAGCTTAGAGATTGAATTGTGACGCTACTAGAGTCAAAAAGCTATGCTATGTGGAGAGTGTGCTTACTTGGGTTGTGGGCTATGCTCAACTGGGCAATAAGAAAACCACATTTGTGAAATGCTTGCTTTATTTTAGCAGTTTAGAATACAGGATCTTGATTGTTGCATTTACTTTATAGCTTATGTTGTTATGCTGTTTTGTTTATGGATACTTGGTTTCAACTAAGTTTCGTTTATATGTTCTAATGTTGTCTTATGCTTTTATGTTTTTTTTGACAGGTCAGACAGACTGTGTGACATGCAAGATAAAACTTTTTATATTTGGAAAAGTTCTTCTACTTGAGAAGGACGGACTTTTAATGTCAAAGTATGTGCCAGTTGATAATTTGTAGGTCTAATGTTTCAATGGCCACGTTATTTAGTCCTGAATATGGGATCGTATTTGTTTATCTCCTTGCTTTTTTTAGTTAATTTGATTGTGTAGCTTCTTTGATGATCTAGCTTTACCTTAACATTAAGTTGCTACTGAATGTTATTTTGTTTTCACAGCTTCTAATAGAAGTTCAATGTTGGAAGCAGTATGCCGGTTATAGCTTGGAGACATGCAGCAAAGGTATCATCCCTCCAGTGCAGTTAATAATAGTGCAATTGGTGGGCCACCAGCACGAGATAATGTTCGGGCTGATTCAACTTCATTGCCAGCTGCCTTTTCGATAAATTCCCGGTAAATTAGTTTCTGATCTTGTACTAATGCATCATAAATTCTGAATTCAGGTATCAAGTTCTAGCTTCTCAACTCGGATCATGTTGCTTTTTTATTTGATCTTAAACTGATTTCGATAAAATTTTGGGGAATTTTAATGGGTTAAGGCTTCTAAGATGTTTTCATGTTTATTATTTGGTGTTTAGAAAGCTAAACTTGTGAATCATGATTGTGCATTGTGGCGTTCTATGTCTTGGATATAGCCCACTTTATGCTTGTGTGATCGTTGAAGCATTTGGTAACTTGTTGATTCTCAGAAAGGAACAGACTAGTCCTCTAGGTTATTTTCTTTCAGTAGGTTCAAGCATTGTAGGTTGGAGTTCTCAATGAAACTGGAAATGTATTGTAAGGCTTTTGGGTTTCAATATTCTTTTTGTACTGCAGTCAATAGGCCATTTTCATGGTCAAGTGCATTTATGAGATTTCTTCTTACAGATTGGAATGTTTTGTTGGTTCTGTGATGAGTTTATCTTATTTATAATTGCATTTTTTTCTGTGCTGCAGGCGGCCACCTCCATTGACACCATATAGGTTGAAATGTGATAAAGAACCATTGAATTCTAGGTATGTTCTGATTTAGCTATCTTTTCATGTGATCTACTGTTTTAGATTGAATGGATATTTTCTTGGATATTTTGAGTCAATCCACAGCAATTTTTGTTTTCTGGCTTCAATATTTTTTGTCCTTAATTGATAGCAACTTCATGCGATATTGCTTTTCCTTCTTGTGAATTGTTTTTGTTCAATCTTCAGACTTGGTCCTCCTGACTTTCACCCGCAAACTCCCAATTGCCCTGAGGAGACTTTAACTGGAGATTATGCTCAGTCTGGGTACAAGGAGACAATTGGAGGACTTGAGGTATACTCACCCTTCATGTGGCCATCCATTTGTGACATTTATTACTTCCTTATGATCTAGCCTTTTTTCAGTTATGAACTGCTACAATCTTTATTTCAATTGTTTTGTCAATTTAATTGTGATTGTTTTTGATAATTATTACTGGAGACCTGAACACTTGAGTATTTCTCAACTTCGTCAGTATGTTGGATTTTTGCTGGCTTTGTTTTCTTTCGTACTTTCGGACTTGCTATGATCCTTGACCAATTGTTTGAAATTAATTACTTAAATGATTCCAAAACTGATATTTATGTTCAATTCTTATTGGGTGGTTATGTTCGATTATGTGTGATTCATTTTGTATATTTATACACAAACATATGCTTGATTCTTGCTCTTTTCTGATGTAATTAATCGCATTTTACTTTCTGAATGATCAGGAATCCAGAGAAATCTTACAGACTCAGGTTCAAGTTTTCTCTAGGCCTGCTATTATAAAATGCAGAGAGGTAACTTGGTTTCCATATCTGTTTTGTTCCTGTTTTATTTTTTACTTCAATTGCCACCTTGATGCGAAAATTGCCTGTAAATAAATGGCTATTGGTTCTTTGTTCCTTGTTGCAGGCAATCAGAAAATGTTTGAGGGCAATAAATGATTCTCGTGCTCAAAAACGAAAGGTAGTCAGTTTATGTTTGACTGTCCATTGCACTTTTTGGGGAATTCTTCTGCAGTAAAACTTCCTGATTCCCTGTTAAGCATTGTACACCTATAAGTTCCTTCATATTTCAAAACCTTTTTGTTGCAATCTGAATGTTCTGAGGTTTACAATACTGTGATAAATTTCCAAGGCAGTAGTTTAACTCTCCAATGACAGGCCGGTCAAGTATATGGTGTGCCTCTTTCTGGGTCGTTGCTAACCAAGCCTGCTGTCTTTCCCGATCAAAGACCATGCAGTGAAGATTTAAAGAAAAAATGGATTGAGGTATATATACGAGATCTGTGCACATTTTAAGGGCTAGTGTCTGATGTTTTTTTTTTTTTTTGTATATCCACTTCATGACGTAATCTTATGAATTGTGAGAAATGAATCGTACCTTTTTAATTTTGTCTAACATTTCTATCTCTGTTTAAAAATGTTCTTGCATTTAAGTTTTATATTTATGCTATGTAGTTTTGGGGTATAAGGTATTCATAAGATTTGACAACAGGTGGTGATGATTGCAGTCATAGTTTTTACTATTTCATAGCAATTCTGGTGGTCAAAACTGCATATTGAGGTGAATAGGTTATGACAGGTTACATGCAATTACTTCGCCACGTGTGACAACTTTGACTTGCCAAGTTTTTTCTCAGTTGTGTGTCTTTAATGTGGTTGTGAGCTTGTTCCCCCATTTTCTGGAATACCTTATTGTAGTTTGGTTGTGTATAATGTTTACTCTTCTTCTATTCCAGGGTTTGTCACAGTCACACAAGCAATTGCATTCTTTGGCAGAATATGTACCTCATGGTTACAGGAGGAAATCCCTTTTTGAAGTTCTTATAAGAAACAATGTTCCATTACTAAGGGCAACTTGGTTTATAAAAGTAACTTATCTTAATCAGGTGAGTTTCTTTTTACTAGAACTGGCCTTCAGTTATACTTAGTAGCTTCGACTCCACTATTGAATTGTGGTTGTCTTTGCAGGTCCGGCCTAGTTCTACTGGTATTTCTTCTGGAGCACTTGACAAAACTCAGGTGTCCCGTACAGAACTTTGGACAAAGGATGTTGTTGAGTACTTGCAGTATTTGCTCGATGAGTTTTTATCCAGAAATAATTCTCATTCTGTTCCGCATGCTAGATCATCTCACATGGTTTATTCTGGATCAATACTGTCAAAGAGTGACCCATCATCAATGGCTCTTGATGCTGAGGAGCCTTCCCTACATTTCAAGTGGTGGTATGTGGTTCGGCTCTTGCATTGGCACTATGCAGAAGGGCTGCTTCTTCCCTCTGTAATAATTGATTGGGTTCTTAATCAATTACAGGTATGTGTTCTATCTGTTTCCTATTACGTATTAACTATTTATATCAGCTGGAAAATTAAATCTTTTCACTAATATTCATGTCAACTTTAATCATTTCGGTAACATCATTTTCATTGTAACTTCTACTCTTTCAGGAAAAAGATTTCCTAGAGATTCTACAGTTGCTTTTACCTATCATTTATGGTGTTCTAGAAACTGTAGTTCTGTCACAAACCTACGTGAAGACCCTGGCTAGCATCGCAATTCGTTTCATTCGTGAGCCTTCTCCAGGAGGATCAGATCTTGTTGACAATTCTCGAAGGGCCTATACAACATCTGCACTAATTGAGTTGCTTCGTTATTTGATATTGGCTGTACCAGATTCATTTGTTGCTTTGGATTGTTTTCCGTTACCATCTAGTGTGGTCTCATATGCAATAAATGATGGTGCTTTTGTATCGAAGGGATCTGACGAGGCAAGAAAGACAAGGGATAATTCAGTGGAAACCACTTGGGGGTTTAGATTCAAAGGACTTGATGCTCAATACCAGTCCTTGTCTTTTAATCAGGTTGTATCATCTATTCAGAAGCGTGCTGATAACCTTACCAAGGCTGCCAGTCCAAGCTATCCAGTTCACAGCGTGGCCAAAGCTGTGCACGCTTTGGATGAAGCTCTTTTGTCAGGAGATATTAGAGGAGCTTATAATCTCCTTTTTGAAAACTTTTGTCACGGAGCTGTGGTTGAGGGTTGGTTTGAAGAGGTTAGCCCATGCCTTAGATCATCACTTAAATGGATAGGGACTGTGAGCTTGTCATTTGTTTGCTCTGTTTTCTTTCTTTGTGAGTGGGCAACATGTGATTATAGGGATTTCCGGATGAGCTTCTCTTCTGATCTCAAGTTCACAGGCAGAAAAGTTTTTTGTCAGGTTTATGTTGCAAGTCGGGTTCTGAAGCTAAAGCTTAGAAATCTGCAAAGCCTGTGTCGACGGAAGAATGATAGGTCTGATAGGGCTAATTGCATTGCTAAAGGTCTTGACCATCAGAAACATTTTGGTAGGGTTCCTAGGAGAAACCATAGCTTAGGTGATATATTTGAAAGTCCAGGTCCTTTACATGACATCATTGTTTGTTGGATTGATCAACATGATGTGCACAAAGGAGAAGGTTTGAAGCGGCTTCAGCTACTTGTTGTGGAACTCATACGTTCTGGAATTTTCTACCCCCAATCATATGTGAGGCAGCTGATAGTTAGTGGAATAATGGATACAAGTGGTCCTGTAGCTGACATTGCCAGAAGGAGAAGACATTATCAAATCTTGAAAGAACTTCCTGGGCACCTAATCCGAGATGTTCTCGAAGAGGCAGGGATTGTTGAAGGGTCACAACTTGTGGAGGCCATGCATGTTTATTCAAATGAACGCCTCCTTATCCTTCGTGGTTGTCTGTTTGAACAATCTTCAAATTCACAAAGATCTAATATATCTACTAAGAAGCAAAAGAATCGATCAACCTCTGGAAAGGGTTATCTTTCCTCAGCTTCCTTTGATATTTGGAAGTCATCTTCTAATATCCTGAATTCGAACAAGGTCAAGGTCAATCCTGATGTTGATGAACTCAAGGCTTCTATTTCTTTACTGTTGCAACTTCCAAACTGTTTAACATCTTCTGAAATAAGAGTAGATGAATCTCAAGGGAGTCTTAAAAGGTCTGCTGAGTCAACATGCAGCAAAGTGGATTTAGTAGAAGGCGGTTCTGGATGTGAAGATTGTAGGAGGGCAAAAAGACAGAAGTTAAATGAGGAAGGGAGCACTTTCCTTCAAGGACATTCTCCAATATCAGATGATGAAGGTAGCTGGTGGGTAAGAAAGGGCCTGAAATCCATAGATTCTTCAAAAGCTGATACACCACTTAAGTCATCGAAACTGGTCCCTAAGGGTAGGCAAAAGGTTGTGCATAAAACTCAGAGTTTGGCCCAATTGGCCACTGCTAGGATTGAGAGTAGCCAGGGAGCTTCTACAAGTCACGTTTGTGATAACAAGGTAAACTGTCCTCATCACAGAAGTGGAACAGAAGGGGACAAACCCTTAGATGGGATTAAAACCAAGCATGGTGGAGATATTGTCTCAGTTGGAAAAGCTCTTGAGAAACTGCGCATTGTGAAGAAAAGGGCCATTACAGTTTGGTTGATTGGAGTTGTTAGGCAGCTTATTGAGGAGGCTGAGAAGACTACTGCGAAAGTTGGGCAGTTTAGTCGTCCTTTTGTTCCAGTTGATGATAGGAGCTCCATAAGGTGGAAACTTGGTGAAGATGAGCTCTCTACTATATTGTACATAGTGGATGCTTGTGGTGATTTAGTGTCAGCAGCCAAGTTAATCATTTGGTTACTGGCAAAAGTCCCATTTAACTCTACTGCTACAATTCATAGTGGGAGGAATGTGATGATGCTACCAAGGAATGTGGAAAATCATGCTTGTGAAGTTGGAGAGACATTCTTGCTATCGTCACTTAGAAGGTTACTCTTACTACAGAACTGATTATGAGAATTTGTTAAGAGGAAGACTTTTTGGATTCTTATTCTATGTCTTGTCAGATTTGTTTTCTTATGTTTCTATTTTAGCTCTGCTATGCCCTTAAAAAATAATATGCTTCTGTGTTCCACTCTCTGTCCCTTCTTAAGGGAAGAAAACATAACTTGGTTCCTAGAGAAGAAGGTTTTTGCTGTAGAATGATTCACTGAGTGATAATCCCAGAATGTATGTACCGAAGAAATTCTTCATCTCCTTGTTTTTCTTCTTTTCTTCCTTACATTTTAGTGTTTTGTGGTTAATATGTTCTTTGAAAAGCAGGATTCTAAGTTTCCCTTGTAGCTCTAGCTCATCAGTACAATTTGTTTTGTCTTCCACTCTGAAATATTTGTCCTCCAAATTTTCTAGGGAAAAAAAATCCTACTTGTTGCCTATATAGCAGTAACTTTATGTCCGCTGCTTATTGGAATTAAACGATCAAATTCTAATTTTGCTTCTCTGTCTGTGGCTACAGGTATGAGAACACAGTCATTGCAACAGATCTTGTTCCTGAAGTCTTGTCAGCTGCAATGCGTCGTGCTGGAGCATTGCTTTCTTCTTCTGGAAGACTTTCAGGTTCTTCGTCCTTGGTTTATTCCCGTTATCTACTGAAAAAATACAGCCATTTGCCTAGTATCCTTGAGTGGGAGAAGAGTTTTAAGTTAACTTGTGATAAGAGACTCATTTCTGAACTTGAATCTGGACGATCAATTGATGGAGACTTGGGGTTTCCACTTGGAGTTCCCTCAGGGATTGAAGATCTTGATGATTTTCTCCGTCAAAAGATAAGTGGCAATCGGTTGTCCAGAGTGGGTATGAGCATGAGAGATGTAGTCCAAAGGCATATTGATGATGCATTTAACACTTTATTTGGCAAAGATAGAAAGCTCTTTGGTTCTGGTACAGCAAAGAGTTCTGGTTTGGAAATGTCTGATGATGGATATCAGACAGCTCAACAGATCGTAATGGGATTGATGGACTGTATGCGGCAGACTGGTGGTGCTGCTCAAGAAGGTGATCCATCTCTGGTGTCTTCTTCTGTTTCGGCTATAGTGAATAGCATAGGAGCAACCCTAGGAAAAATGCCAGATTTGACTCCATGCAGTAACAGTATGAATTCTCCTTCTGCTTTGAGTCCATGGAGTTATGCCAGGCGCATTTTACGTATTCATATCAATTGCCTTTGTCTGCTTAAGGAGGCTCTTGGAGAGCGTCAGAGCCGTGTTTTTGAGATAGCTCTTGCAACGGAAGCCTCCACTACTCTTGCTGCAGCTTTTGCTCCTATGAAGGCGTCACGAAGTCAATTTCAGTTGTCACCTGAATCCCATGATTCTAATGCAACTACTGAGATTGTAAATAATCCTGCAAAATTAGCTCTTGGCAGAGGAACCAAAATTGCTGCTGCAATATCTGCGCTTGTAATTGGTGCGATTATCCATGGTGTTACTAGTCTGGAGAGAATTGTGACTTTATTGAGATTAAAAGAAGGGTTGGATGTAATTCAATATGTTAGGAGTATGAAATCCAACATTAATGGTAATGCCCGTTCATCTGGGGCTTTCAAGGTGGATAATTCAGTTGATATTCATGTGCACTGGTTTAGACTGCTTGTGGGTAATTGCAGAACTCTATCTGATGGTTTAATAGTTGAGCTCTTGGGGGAACCATCCATAGTTGCTCTTTCCAGGATGCAGAGTCTGCTTCCTCAAAGCTTGGTCCTTCCACCCGCCTATTGTATATTTGCATTTCTTACTTGGAGACCATTCATTCTTACTGGAAACCTTGTAAGCCGTGATGATGTCCATCAATTATATCAATCATTGGCAATGGCAATTGTTGATGCAATAAAACACTTACCTTTTCGGGATGTGTGTATGAGAGATACTAAAGGATTTTATGATCTGATAGCTACAGATGATAGGGATGCAGAATTTGCTACCATATTGGAGAAAAATGGTTTGGATTCAAATTTTAAGTCAAAGGTCTTTGTCCCTCTTCGTGGAAGATTGTTTCTGAGTGCTATCATTGATTGTAAAATTCCGCAGTCCATACTTACACAAGAGGATGGCAGTTGGGTTTTTGGGCATGGTGGATCTAAAGTTCAATGTGCCGAAAACGAGACAAAACTTCTCGATAAAATTGTAAATTTATTGAACACACTACAGCCTGCAAAGTTTCATTGGCAGTGGGTTGAACTCAGGCTGCTTTTGAATGAGCAAGCCCTTATTGAAAAACTTGAGACCCATGATATATCATTGGCAGATGCAATCCGTTCTTCCTTCCCTGGTCATGAAAAAACTGTTGCTTCTGAAAACGAGAACAACTTCATTGAGATCATCCTCACAAGGTTATTAGTCAGACCTGATGCTGCACCTCTTTACTCAGAGCTGATCCATCTGTTTGGGAGGTCATTGGATGATTCTATGTTATTGCAGGCAAAGTGGTTCTTAGCAGGCCCTGATGTCCTTTTTGGACGAAAGACTGTAAGACAACGGCTGACTAACATTGCGGAGAGTAAGGGTCTTTCAACCAAAGCTCAGTTTTGGAAGCCATGGGGTTGGCCCAGTTCTGGTCTTGATCATGCAGCAAATAGGGGCGACAAAAAGAAGTTTGAAATGTTACCTGTTGAAGAAGGTGAGTTTGTTGAAGAAGGTCTCGACACAAAAAGAACTGAAAAAGTTTCCGTACAATTTGAGACAGAAGGCTTCCATTTCACTCAGCAGCATATGACTGAGAGAGCTCTTATTGAATTAGTTGTTCCCTGCATTGATCAAGGCTCTGATGATTCTCGCAATACCTTTGCCAGTGAGTTGATCAAGCAATTGAACCATATTGAGCAACAAATAAATGCAGTTACACGTGGTGCAAGTAAACAAACAGGAACAACTTCTGGAATGGAAGGTCCTGTGAATAAAGTTAACAATCGCAAAGGCATGAGAGGTGGCAGTCCTGGTTTGGCTAGACGAACCACAGCTGCAGATAGCACTTTGCCATCCACGGCAGCTTTACGAGCTTCTATGTCGTTGCGCTTGCAATTGTTGTTAAGATTACTTCCTATCATATGCACGGATGGGTAATTACCAAACTTTTAATTTTTGTAGCTCCTTTTAGCTATTTACTTCTTGGTTTTTACACAGGTTAACTGCCTTGGTTGATATATTTTGGCAATTGATGTGTTAGTTTGTCAGGTTGTTTATGATTCTAGATTACTGTAGGTTTGATATTTCCACTTATTGTAACTGGTGGTCAATTATATACTTGGTTGTACTTGCTGCTTATGTAATATCCTTTTTAGATAAGACTTTCACTGTTTGAATCCCCATCAGATTTAATAATTTATGTTAGGTTATTGTGTACCCTCCACTTAGTGTTATTCAATTTAAAAAGGTTGAGCTGATATGCCCGGAAACCATCTGCGACCTTGTGTTTTGATATGTTCTTCAATATGTTCAACCTGTCGATTCCATTCATTATCTCCCTACATCACACTCATGCACTCACAGATGGACACACATGCTGGCACATTCGCATGCATACACACATACACACACAGACTCAGTTATGCAGTACCTTGTTTTATTATCTGACGAACATTCCTAGTATGCTGAGTCATGATTGGCTGTCACCCAAGATGAATGTTAATGTGCTGTGCATAAATTTTTTTTACTGCTGTTATAGAATTGCTACCAAGGACAGTTGTATTATCATCTAATGTTTAACCTACTGGATCTCATAGGGGGCCATCTGGGCGGAACACGAAGCATGTGCTTTCTTCCGTGATACTTCGTCTCCTTGGTAATCGGGTTGTGTATGAGGAAGCAGAGCTTTCTTTCTTTATCATGCAAAGCTCTAAATGGAAAAAGGAAATGGAATCATCATTGGGAGCTGCATCTGCCGATCTGTTTGGTGGATGCCTCTTTGATCGAATGCTGTTGGTCCTTCATGGGTTATTATGCAACAACCAGCCTAGTTGGTTGAAGTCAAGACCTGGTACAAAGTCTATGAATGAAACTGCTAAGGAATCTAATGGACACAATCATGAAATAGTGGAAAGTCTACAGGTTTGTTTCCTGAAATTATTCTGGTTTCAATGTGGACTTGGTCTTCATAACCCTTCTGATGGAAACTTTTCTGAATGCAGAATGACTTAGAACGCATGCAGTTGCCTAGCACAATTAGATGGCGTATCCAAACTGCTATGCCAATTCTTCTTCCTTCTGTTCGGTGCTCTGTGTCTTGCCCACCCCCATCTGTCACGACTACTGCTGTTTCTTCACTTCAACCAAGCTTTATGATTTCTGGCTTTTACCCTGGAAACCATCAAAAAAATACTGTCTCTTCCACGTCAAAAGCAGCAACTACTGTACCAGGGAAGTCCAAACCTTTGCCACCACAGCAAGACAACGATATGGAAATTGATCCTTGGACACTTTTGGAAGATGGTGCAGGATCTGGGCCATCTTCAAGCAACACAGGTGTGATTGCCAGTGGTGACCATTCCAATCTTCGAGCTGCCAGCTGGCTCAGAGGGGCTGTAAGGGTGAGAAGGACGGATCTCACCTACATTGGTACCGTGGATGATGACAGCTGATTTTGAGTTGACCTCATTCTTGATTTGGTAAGAGGAGCGGCCCCCTCAACAGGTATTTTAATCTTTTCATAAATCATGAATGACTGTCATGCGGATTACAAGGGCTCGTTGCCTTGCTTTCCTTTGATGGCAAAGGGAGCTGTCGGGATGGGAATTTTTTTTGTGGGGTGTCAGGTCCTTTTGAAGTTTGAGACGAACATCTTCCAACACACCCTACCTACCAGGTTACAGTCCTTTGCAACTACTAACCTTTTGATCATCTCCCATCCTGGACTGTTAACTCAAGGTGCAGTTCGGAGACTTGTTGTACATATAGATGATAATTATTCTACTTACCAATTGAGCAGGGTATAATATCTTGAGAATGATTTGTAGCTGTTTCATGTGAATCAATGAATCATTGTATCTTCTCATCTGCATGTGTGCATCTGCAGGGGGACTTCTTTGTAAGTGCCTACTTGTGGTGATCAAATTGAATACTCTCTCTTACTTGGACTATTTTATTTTCTCATTTATCAGAACATTTTAATTTAGAAAGCTATGAAATAAGAAGCTTTTTTGTTGCCATTTGGGCTCAGAGCACATATTCTTCTATGCAAGAAGCAAGCGTGGATGTTTTTGAAATGTTGAGGTTGAGACTTGGTTAGGCAGGTTATTTAATACGACTTTGCTGGACCTTTATGAAAGGCTGAAACTGAACACCAATACCTTGAATCCCTTTGTTTTGAAGTATAATATTAACTCGTTCATGTTGACTTACCAGTGATCAGAACTCCTTTGGTATTTATGCTTTCTTATCACCTCTTTCCTCGCCATACTCCATGGATACGTGGATGAAGTGGTGCCGGAACAGTTGATGTGTATTATCAACGTCCCTTCTGTAATTGTATTGTTCTTTTGATTTATATAGATCGATATGGGCTCAAACTATGTTCATAAATTTTATTAGTTTTGTAAGGACAGTTTTTATTTCTTTATCCACCCCATAGTGAAGATGTATTATTGTTGTTTCTGCTTGCCAAGTTAAAGATGCTGATGTTACACCCACAGTTATGCATGAAAAGAAATGGTACCTCTGTATCTGTTGTGAATATTTCTTTTCAGAGCTGTCCTTGAAACATATTTTAGCTCAGTGTCTTGTGTAATATTTTTTGAGCTCTGGACTGGAGTTATTGGGATGTAAACGAAAGATTTCCAGCAACAACCGATCTCCAAATGGGATTTTGCCCTATGTTTTGCTGCTCTGATTTGAAGTTGAGAAGATGATCAAGAAAGATATGGATTTTATACTTACTGAATAATTCCCCTGTTCACGTAATCAAAACCAGTGATTTCTGGAGAACTGTATTTGACTTACTTGGACTATGGTGAATACCTATTTTCTTTATATGGTCCAAAGTTATGGATTTTATACTTAATAATTCCCCTGTTCACGTAATCAAAACCAGTGTTTTCTGGAGAACTGTATTTGACTGACTTGGACTATGGTGAATACCTATTTTCTTTATATGGTCCAATTTGCATAAAAACATGCATGCTCAACAAAATCATGAAATAAAGAAGCAATATAGTTGATATATGGAGTGTGTGATGAAGATAAAAAAGTTCCAAATAGGGGATCTTGGACCTACCAGACAACTCAGAAACTGGCAAGAGTCGGTATTTGAGCTTCTAACAAAAGGGGCTTGTGAAAAATCATCCATATACCATGTTTAGAAGGATGAGCGATACAAGTTCTTATTGGTGTGTTGAAGGTTAATAACTTAGGCCGAAGAAGAAGCTAAGCTAATATTTGATTCAACGATTCCAGTCAAGTACACTACATTACCTAGACTTGTCTTGTGGCTTAGTGTTTCCAAGTAATAAGGTATCTCCTTCATAGTTCTTGATCTTTCACTGATCTATCTACAAAGAGAACATCTTCGATCCAGGCAACAATGTTGAAGGCTAAGCCTTCTAGTACTCTTGAATAGCTCTCCAAAACTGCTTGCCCCACATCCTGCGTATAATGATTTCCAACATTTAGTTCCGATTTTTAGAGAAATATTCCTCAGAAGAATGAATTGATGAGACCTGAAACTAACCCTGTTGTATTGAATCTTGCATATGTCCAAGGATGTTTGTGAAAGTCCAGGAAATCTCTGCTTCAAGCAAAACAACAAGCTTTCTGCTCTTTCTGCTAAAGCATGATTTTTGTCAGGTCGATCTATGTCAGACACGAAGTCTTTTACGAGGTACCATGAAGGTTTGGATTGACTGATGCAAGCTTTACGTTTCCATGTGTACTTTGAAGCTTCAACTCGGTCTGCAAGCTCAAGCGCGTCATGTTCTGAAACTATGTTCAGACAGTTCAGTAGGTGGTCTGGAGAGAACTTGTCTGTTGTACACATGTAACGGTAGATTGTATCTCCAAGGCTCGATTTGCCACTCTGAATTGCACAACATAACATTCAAAATCCTTAGAAACTGTTGCAATTGTGACTTACCAATAAACAGGAAGTTGTTCTTCACTCCTGAATGGACTTGGAAATTTGATAAGTTTAGATAGAAGTTGTCAGTAAAGAGGCCTAACCTAGAAGTTGTCAGTAAAGAGGCCTAACCTTTGGAAGAGATGTCATATACGTGTCTGGAATCTCCATCTCAGAAAGTATACTGCCGTTGATGGCCATTGCTGCTTTGTGAATCTGTCTAGCACAAACCCGTTTGTGTCTCAGGTGTTTCCTTGACTTCTCAGAGAGGCCTCCTGGAGGAACACAAGGAACTGGAACCCACCATTTTTCCTCTTTCCTCTGAATTACAACTCTGCGGAATGAACCTGAACGAGTTGAATTTGATGACATGCTCCCTTGTTCTGCATACCAAAACTCCCTATCATGGAAACTGTCAAGTATTTCCTGCAAAAGCAATTCATCGTATAATGAGGAGCTTTAATCTTGAAAGTGAAAAGAGAGGTGCTCTGTTCTTAAGATAATAAAGGTCCTCTTACAATGAGCATAGAGTCAAGCTTTCTTAATGCAGGAAGGTTGATGTAAATATCAGATCTTGGTCTGCCTTCCATCGTCTAAAAGACCAGTCAATCTCGTTAGAACCCAAAAAAAAAAAAAAAATTGCACGCAATTTGAAATCTTTGCATATTTATCATAACATTTACCTCTAGAGCCGTTCCATCTTTTAAATTTTGTGACTTGGGAATAAATTCTACTATGTAATCGCATACTGACAGAAGACAATTCATTTCTCTCCTCCACATTGCCTTCTTCTCAGGTTTCAAAGGCTCTAACCTTAAATTTTGTCCAAAAATGGTCGCTACAGAAAGAAACAGAGTGAAAGAAGAGGGTAAAGAAGCTATAACAATGGAGAAGAAAAGCATTCTTCAGCATCTTAGTGATGAGTTTATTATGTATACCATAAAGATTGGTAATGGCGTTAGAGATTGTAACAGCTGTGCAGACACCTTTGCCACTTCCTGACATGTCTTCTCCAAGCAAAAGCTTTGCGAACCTCTCCTTCATCATCTCAAGATCTGTCAAGTTCATATTATCAATAAATATACATCACATCACAACTTCTAGTCTTGATCAAACACACCATGAAGAATTCACAACTTTACCTGAATCCATAAACTCTTGATCCTCAAGCTTATGATCAATCTGTTTCATTCCTACTCTTGGAATAACGACCTGGTTTCCGACACGGAGTTCAGATAGCCCCCAGTGAGAAGGGGAAGGTTCACTTGAATAGCTGGGGTCATCAGAGAAGCCTGAAGACACTGAAAAAGTCCGGCGAAACAAAAAGGAGTCACCACTCATTGTTGAGTAACCTGGAGTTTCTGTTGCTGATTGATCATTTTGATCCAGAGAAGAAGTTGACAGCTGATAACCCAGATCGGAACTTTCGCCAAAACTTGAAGAATTATCCATTTGAGGCTTACAACTAAAGTCCTGCTGGCTCAGCATCTGAAACATAATGATGAAAGTTGGCAAATTTGGTAAGAGTGCTCTGTATTTTATAACTTCCTCATCCTTAAAAAGAGCAAAGAAGAGTAGTAGGAATCTAGGAATACACGAATCTGACACTTAGACCCGGGAACTGGCTCCAATGCCAGAATTTACAGGCGAAAGAAAAAGGAAAAACAATCAAGAAAAGAAAGAAAATAAAAGAGAACTGTTCATCGTCATTGCAGCAAAAAGCAAAAGGGGTTGATCACAAGTCATTGTTGTTATCAGACAAAAACAAATTATTCACTGAAACTCGCTGCAAGGTTTATAAATTAAAGCGAAGTCTTCAGTAAGTTCTTTTAGGAAAAGAAACGAACAAACGTTTCAAAAAAATGTTTAGGTAACGGTTAAAGAGAAAAGGCAACGGTCTAGCATTTCTTTAACTCACCTTTCATCGAACAGGTTTGAATCACAATATTAGCTGCTAATAACCTGATTTGTAATTTGAAGCAGCTCCCTCCAATCCTTTTTTCTCACTTCTGTAACCTTTTAGGACCAAAGATGAAGACTTTCTTTAAATGAAATGGCACCAAAATTCACAAAAGATCCAAAAGAAAAGTACCAATCCTTTGATTGAGCAGTTTTGGTAACAGGTAGGAAAAAAAGGGAAGACCCAGATGAGGATCTCCTAAGAGTTTCACTATGGCTGCAAAACAGAGGAAGCTTCTTCTCCAAAAACTGAAAAAGGAAGTATCTTTGATCTTAGTTGGACATGGCGGTCATGGCCTTGTAGGCTTATATTATATAAGAACGTGTACGTGAGAACGAGAATGACAGTAAGGAATCATTCTAATGGAAACCAACCAACCACCCACCATGAAGTGCTGGACTGGAACCACAACTGTTTAGTTAGAATTTTGACTTCTGATTAAGAACTATGATGATTCACTGATTTGTAAACACATGATTGGTCTGATATGACCGTCGGATCTAATTACTTAAAAAAGAATATCATACCAACGACCGGAGCTAAGAACTTGGTGACGCTGGTGCAGGACAAATGAGAAGAGTCAGAAGGTAACATTGTTCTTTAATCACGGTTTAGTCAATGATTAGCAAGAATTGCAAGTCCAAAATCAACGGCAGTAATTGTAGAATCCGACATTACCAAAAAGTAACGATTCGTGGGAATGAATTGTAGGGATCAAATCTCTTCCATTAACTTTGTACCAACTTTGTTTCATACACATAAATATGTGAGATTGAGAGAAATGTGTGGATGAGATTATTTAAAACAGGATTGATACAAAATTATAGGTACAGAGAATCTTGTCTTGAATTGTAGTGTGTTTGATTACGATTTATATGTGAATAAGGAACAATTAATGATTTTTCCAACCATAAACTTTTCATATAGTTTTAAAATTTTTTAAAAACTTCTTATAATTCTTTAAAAAACTCTTTTTAATTTTCAATTTT
>JANITW010000004.1:4573285-4591722 GCA_027564335.1 Erythroxylum williamsii | reverse complement strand
GGGTGAGGTTATCATTTGTCCGGTTTAGATATTTTTTGAAGAGATTGATGAGTACCACAGAGTCAGAGTTAGTGGCAACAGAGAAAAGTCACATGCAAAATAAAGGTTTACGCTTTTTGAGGGTCACGCGCTGTCTGTGCACGCGCTTTCAAAATAAAAAATAAAAAATTAGGATAGTTATTTATAAATATGTTAAAAAGGCCATGTGACTAATTATTATAAGATAAGAGTTAATATGAGTAACGATTTTATCTAAATAACTAGAAAACATAATTTTGTAAGATATTTTCAGTATTATCCACTTCTCTTTATTTATTTATTTATTTATATTATTATTTATTTTGTGTGTTTTTGGAGTTCCCTCTCTTTATCTATATCTTCTTTTTTCTGATATATAAAGTTTGGTGGTTTAGAGAAAGAGAAAAATCTCTAATGCTATAGCTGGATAATGATGAAAAAGGAATGGGAAAAAGAGAGGCTTTAGTTTTAGCATATGGATTCTTGGGTATGTGTGTGAGTGTGTGTGGAGTTTTTGTGTGTTGATGAGCTTTTTGTGAGTAATGAGTTCACACTTTTTGAGCTCTGTTGTTTCGATCAGCTTTCTGTACACTTCCCAGTTGCCATCTTTAATTCTCGGTCAAAATGTTTGACCTTTAAATTGCTGTCATTAGCTGGTTTGCGAGGGGAGGGAGAGAGAGAGAGAGAGGGGAGGGTGTGTCAGCAGCGGCAGCAAAGTGTTGGATTTTTAACTCTGTTCTTTGCCGTGAGTTGAATGATTTATCTGTTTCTGGCTTCCAAGCTTCGAGCTTTTTGCAGAGAGGTGGTGTGAAGTGGGGGTGTTGGCATTTTGGAAATTTGGTTTTGAGAAACCGAGAATTGGGTTTTGAGCGCCTCTTTCAGTTGGCAACACTTGAGGTTTTTTTTTTTTTAAATTTTGTTGTTGGGTTTTGAAGGGTTTGGATTGTTGGCTTGGGAAGATGCTTGCTGTTGAAGGTCTTTGGAGTGATGGGTTGGTGAGATTGTGGACCTGTTTTTGAGTACTTTATCTTCAAAACGAAGCCTTTTTTGTTGTTTCTTGCGGTTTCGTTTGGTAAGCTGTAAAAATAGCTTGCATTTTTGTCTTTTGTTTGAGTTTGAGTTTGATTTTCATTTCCTCTCTTTTTTTTTTTTCCTTTCTTCCTCGACCTTGTCTTGGTTGCTCAACATTCTCGGGATTCCGTTATTATCTGTTTGTTTCATATTTGTCTGTGTTTTCTCTATTTTACGAATCTAGTTTCGTATTTCACTAGTTCTTTTCCGGCGAAACCTCCAAGTTTTCTGAAGATTTTCAGTTGTGTTTTAAGTTACTTCACCTGTAATCCACTGTTCTTGTAAGGAATCACCTTTTCACACTCACCTTGGGTTGAATTGAAGAACAGTCGGTCTTCGAGAGTCAACTTACTCATTAGGGTTTTACATACCCTTTCTTATCTTCAGGATCTGTGTTATATATATCCACAAAAGCTAAGATTTTGGGGTGCGGTAGATTTTGTCTGAATTTCCAAATCTTGTTAAAAAAGAAAAGATTCCAACTTTAGTAAATGCATGGATCCACGAGACGCTATGGCGATATCTGGTTCTGCTTCGTTCTATATGCAGCAGAGGGGCATGGCTGGGTCTGGTTCAGGGACACAGGCCGGCATAAATGTCTCGTCGAGCATGAACCTTTTGTCTAATGCAACTTTACCTTTCCAACCGAACATTGGATCAACCTCAATTGGACAAACAGTATCACTGGAGCCTTCAACAGCAATGACGTCTCACGGTGTTAACGTTGGTGCAACATCGGGTGTTCTACCATCCGGTGAGCCTGTCAAGAGGAAACGTGGAAGGCCTCGAAAATACGGACCAGATGGGAGTGTTTCATTGGCATTGTCACCTTCATTGTCTACTCATCCTGGTACAATCACACCGACCCAGAAGCGTGGCCGAGGCCGGCCTCCGGGGAGTGGGAGGAAACAACAACTAGGTTCTCTCGGTAAGAAATCTGGTAAAAGTTGTCTTCTTTGTCTCGTTTTAGGTGGGATTGTAAAAGATTAAACCTTGTATAGCTTTGATGAATCAAGAAACCTTGGTAATACACACATTTTCAGTTAGATTTGGATCTTTTGTAGTACGTAATCTTTACGTATTATAAGCTGAAAATGCCATGATTAGGAAACTCCTGAATCCATTCCGACCAAAGACATCCCAAGGTATATATACAAGATGTGTTATTTAGAACAAGAAGGACGTCCATATTGGGAAATTGTTAAGATTTGGTGTGTTTTATATAGATTACAGTATCGTCAAACAATAGTATATCAACAACTTGGACTAATCCTTTTCAGGCCACTAAATCTTCTTTTGGGCATGTGATTTTAAGTTCCTTCTTCTTCCTGGGCTAGTGTAGGATTTGACTATTACAAATGGTTTTCATGGCATTAAACCCTTCTAGGGAGATTTTTTGGACTGAATTGGGCCTACAAATGATTATTTAAGTTCAATGAGGATATAAAATTATATGCTTCACCATTTCATGTTGTCTTACTGAAGCTCCAATCAGAAGTTGTGCTATTTTTAATTCCCTTGGACATCTATGTCATACACCAATACTTGGAATAAAGGACCTCTGTGTTTTAGGAACTACAGTTGTATCTATTATACTTCTATTGACTAACTGATACTTGCTGATTTCTGAATTTGAACTGTTTGGTATTTGAGTGATAAAATTTTAACGGTCTTTCTAGGTGAATGGCTCTCTGGTTCAGCTGGAATTGGTTTTACCCCTCACATCATCACCATTGCTGTTGGAGAAGTATGCTGTGTTTTCTTCTTGTGTGTTAGTTTTATGGATTTGTAATTCTGCTATATTGAATAGATGTAGGATTGGTGCTAATTTGTTTATTCCGATGTATCTATCTTGTAGATTTGTCTAGTACGATAATACATCACATATGGGTGCTAATTGAAAAGATTTAAAAAGAACAAATGCTAGGATATTAGGATGAACAAATGCATCTTAAATTTTTTTGTACACCTTAGTATTAAGTTTTAGGATGAACAAATGCATCTTAACATGCTTTTGTACACCTTAGTATTAAGTATTGGTAACTTCTTTTGTAGGATATTGCGACCAAAATAATGTCATTCTCACAGCAGGGGCCAAGGGCTATATGCATCCTGTCAGCAAACGGTGCAGTCTCTACTGTTACTCTTCGGCAGCCATCGACATCAGGAGGCACTGTCACATATGAGGTTTGGCAACTTGTTTCATTCTCATGTACTTCTACTAACTGGGTTAGTCTTCAAAAGAATCCACTTTGTTATTTGATTAGAGAATTCCTTGTATGCCAGGGGACTTGAGGAAGTTCTTTAATCTTCGTCCTTATCTTTAAAGATATCTATGCCATGAATGCCCGACAATCTTCTCTGTTTGTTTCTCTCCCATTTGCCCTTTTGGACCCACTCTAGGTTGAAGTCGTGCATACTTTGTATTGCTCCCCATATTCGTAAAACAGGGAGGCATGCAGGCCCTTCGGAATACAATGTGTATTTGCTTTTTCTGAAGTCAACCACCTTCTTAAATAGTTAACCAACAATCTCACATAGGGACGGCCATGGGCCAGTCCTGTCAAGTTTTTTAAAATAAATAAATAAATAAATAAATAAAAATATAGAATAATTTATGTTTTTAATTAGATCAGGGTTTGGGTTGCTCAGACCTAAGCTTACCCGAAGACGTAAGATGATGTTTTGCTTAAAATAATTGGACCTCAAGTTGGTCTAGGCCTAGGCCTAGACTTGGCTCTGGCCCATGGGCCAAAAATTGCCATCCCAAATCTCACAACTCCCACCAAGATTTTTGGATTTTCTTTACTTTGATGGGTTAAGCTTCTTTTCTTTATGTTCTGATTATCTGTTACTTCACTGTTCTGTGATGAAGTAGGGAAAAAAGTTAGGGACTATTTGGTGTTTTGCAGGGGCGTTTCGAGATTTTATGTTTGTCAGGCTCTTATTTGCTTACTGGAAGTGGCAGCTCCCGCAATCGAACTGGAGGGTTGAGTGTCTCCCTTGCAAGTCCTGACGGCCGTGTTATTGGTGGGGGAGTTGGTGGAGTGCTTATTGCAGCAAGCCCTGTGCAGGTAATCCTCAGTAAGACTTGCATTGTTAGTACGTAATTGCAAACCTTAAAGATGGGACTATCAAATGCAAGCTGCTAATATACGATTATTCTTCTCAATAATCGATGCATATTCTTGTGCCATGATAGAGTTCAGATGAATATAACAACTTTAGCGATATATACATTTATCTGTTGATGTCTGAATCTTAGGTAATAGTTGGAAGTTTCCTATGGGGTGGCTCAAAACCAAAGAGCAAGAGAGGGGAAGGATCAGAAGGTCCCCGAGATCCTGAACGTCCAGCAGTAGAAAACTCAGTAACTCAAAGCAGTGTTCCTCCAACCCAGAATCTTACTCCAACATCATCAGTTGGTGTGTGGCCGGGTTCGCAATCGGTCGACATGCGTAATGCTCACGTCGACATCGACTTAATGCGTGGTTGATGATTGATTGTCTTATGTACAAGCAGTGTACATATCAATTTTCTTGTTTCAGCACCCTTTGAATCTAATCTCCGGATTCTCATTGGCAAAAGACCAGCAACATCTTGTAGCTTCGTCAACCTTTTAGTTGAAAATTTTCTAGTGCTGTTTATTCAATCGGACATGTTTTTCTTTTCTGAAATAATCCATTATCGAACCAAACTAGATAGATGACATTTTGTTAAAGGTTTTGGTGACTTAAAAGCGGATAGTTTTCTAATGACTTGTGTCTTCAGTTCTTACCATGTTGCTTCCGACCATAAATCCCTTTGACTTTGGTGTATGGCGGTTGTATCTCAACCGAAATAACCGGTTCTTGTCTGCTCGTCTTCTCTACGAGCTAAAGGGTATATAAGATTTTGAAGGGTTACAAGTTTTGAGGTTACTTATAACACAAGCTTTTCTGTTATTTCGTGGATCAAGCACAAATAAGGAAGTTCAACGTAACCTTCACGGACGTGTAGTGCATGAATGGGAGTCAGAATTTGATATTAAGAGTAGTGACTGACTATTTTTAACGCTAAACTTACATTTTTTTTAAATAAAGGCTAAAAAAACAATTTAAATTTTAAAGTGTTTATCAAGAATTATAAACTCTTAATGTTTATGGTGTTTAAATTTAAATTTAATGTTCACAAAATGTTTAAAATGAATTTTTAATGAATCATTTTGAACATATATTTTAATAAATTTATTTTTATTTGTGTTATGTTTTTTTACTTCATATTTTAATATTATAAAAATAGTACATAAGTCGCATTTAATTAACAGAAGTTTAATTATATTAAATTTCTGAAGCTAAAATTAAATTTGAAAATTTTAAATGATAAGGTTCAAATTAGGTTATAATTAAAAAATTGACCTTTCTTTTTATATATAATAAGTTTAGAGTAGGGTCGACAAAAGGGGCCAAATTAATTAAGTCAAAATTAATAAATCAGGTTTAAATTGATCAAATTTTCGAGTGAATTTAAATTAATATGAATTTTTTTAAAATAACATTATTTTAAACAATCTAAGTTTGAAGTAAACTTGATTAGCATCACGAAAGATTGGATCATATCGAATTAGTAATAAATTCAATATACTTTGATTGAGTTTTAATATTTAATATAGTCTTAAATGAGGTTTTAAAATTAATTATCCTATTTTTTAAGTATTAACTAAGAGTACTAATTATGTTAATTTGAAGGTTAAAGTTTTGCTATGATAATAATAAATTTCATTTTCCCATCATTTTTATCAATTACACTTGGAGCTTAAGTCAATTTGATTGGAATTGGGAGGAACCATTATCTAATAACAATGTTTAACCAATCAAGTTTATTATAAGACTAAGGTTTATAATATGCTAATCTCATATAACTGGATAACTTGCTCATCTCTATTGTTAGAAATTATTTTAAATTTAACTCTAAAAACTTACACTTAATCTATTTAAATCTTCATAGTATCTTACCACTACTTTGAATAATAGATTCAAGATATTTAAAACAATGTTTATATAGTATAACCTCAGTATCAATCTTGACCTACACATTAGAGGCAATCATACGACTCAAAAAAGTTACTCTTTAAATACTTAATCTTAATCTTGCTCACTTCAAAACTTTTTGACTCTTAACATATCTCTCCAAAGTTCTAGCTTGATATTAACACCTTCTTTTATTTCATCCACTAAAACAATATCTTCAACAAATAATATATACTAAGGCATATTTCCTTAGATATTCTTGATAAGCTCATTTATAACAACTGCAAATAGGAAGGGGCTTAATGAGGATCCTTGGTGTAGCCTAGTATTAATAAAAAATTTGTTGTATCTCCTCCCATTATCCTCACTCTAATCTTACCACTTTCATATATATCTATAATAACCTATATATTCAAAAGGAACTTTCTTAGCTTTTAGACACCTTCACATGACATTCTTAAGTACCTTACTATAAGTCTTCTCTAAATTAATGCAAGCCATATGCATATCCCTCTATCTATCCATATAATATTCTATTAATCGTTTAAGGAAGTGTATAGCTTTTGCATGGATCTTCCTGACATGAAACCTAATTGGTTTTGTGATATTGGTGTACCCTTTCTCATTCTCTTCTCAATCACTTTCTCTTATAACTGTATAATGTGACAGAGTAGTTTAGTGCTTATATAGTTATTAACAACTTTTAATGCCTTCTTTGCTCTTATAGAGAGGGATTAGTGTGCTAAGTCTCATCTCATCTTACATTTTGGTAAACTTGAGGATCATATTTAAAAGGTTGGCTAACCAAATAAGACTCTCTTCTCTTAAGCTCTTTCACTCCTCTATGAGTATCTTATCGGGTCATACTACACTCACACTCTTCATATTCCTCAAAGATTCTCTAATTTTTTCGTTTATGATATGCTGGTAAAAAGTAAAGTTACAGTAATACTTAGAATTGCTAAGATCACCCAAAGAAATATTATTATCTTTTTCATCATTAAAAGGCCTATAAAATCAATTTTGTAATATCCTCTTGATGTCATTTTTTTCTCCAAGCACCCATCCTACTTAATCTTTTATATAACAAACTTTATCCAAGTCCCTTACGTTCTGTTTTTTAGCCTTTTCTAAGTTAAAAATATATTTTTCTCTATCCTTAGTTTGCAATTGTTGATATAAATTCTTGTATGCTCTACATTCGACATTTGAAACTTTTTTTTCCACCTTTTTCTTTTGTCAGCTTGTAACTCACTATACTGCCTCCCTTTTCTTCATCCATATAACTATCTAATTGAGCATAACCTTCTTGATCTTCACCTTGTTTTGGGCGATTTCATTTCACTATTAAGACTCCTTCTTACTACTACCCTTAGGTCTTTTAGAAATTTCCAAGATCTCCAAAGTTGCATTCCAATATCTCCTTACCTGCATTCTTTAAAAGAGATGCTAATCCCTTCCATATCTAGTTAATATCTCCTTCTAGTTTCTATGCTTCTTCATATATTACTCTATTATTAAATTGTTTTATAGTGTTCCCTTTTAGATTCTACCATCTAACTTTAATATACTTCCGAAAACTTTTCTTCATCCTCCAACCCTTAATTATAAGATCTATAACTAGTAATATATGCTGAGTTGATAATTATAAGTTAAATATCACCTTGCAATCCTTATAACTGGGTTGATTTCTTTGCCTTATAAAGAAATAGTCAATATAAGTCTTCATAGTTCTATTACTAGAAGTTACAATATGCTCCTTTTTTTTTTCTGTTAAGAATGGGTTGACTATTACCAAATCAATTGCTACCAAAAAATAGTTCCACTGTTTTTTTTTTTTAATTTCCATACCTAAAACCCACACAGGCATAAGAATACTCATCTGAGGTTGTCTATATATAATCATTAAAGTCTCTACCTAAAATAAGTTTCTCTTTAAGGGAGATTTTTTGAATCATCTTATCTAGTTCTTCCTAAAATTGACACTTAAGTTGTTCTTCTAACTCTTCTTAGGGTGCATAAGCAAAAACTATGTTGAAAATAACAATTTTCACCATAATCTTTAAAGAAAAATTATCATTAGTTCTCTTTAACTTCACATCATAGTATATGAATTCCTTAACAATTAAGATACCTACACCATTCTTTTGCCTCAAAAATACTAACAATTATGCTTATATAATGTAATCAGAATTTTTAAAATACTAAGTCAAGGAAAAGTTATGAAACAAATTCTTTAGAAAATTCATAAAAAATAATTGTATCAAAAAATTCTATCTTTCAAATTCGTTCAAAACTTTAGGACTCACGTAATTAAAAATTGAAAACCTGAGAACTTCGCTAGTCAAATAATTTGTTCAATTAATAGGACACCAATTAACAAAAGGTCATTTTACCAAGTACTATTAGATGTTAGAAGTTCGACTAGTCGATATGAGCTCTAAGTACTTTCTTAAAAATTGGTTTAATAAGCTCTTTAATCACCTCAATTTGATATTTCTATAAATAATTATGCTCAAAATCACATAATTAACTCAGTAGCAACATACTAATTTCCTCATCATGGTCATTATCATACTTAGTATAAAGTCTCATAATAAAGCGAGGTCTAGAGAAGTTTGATAGACCCCATTTTATTGTGAAATTTTAGACTGGATGTGATGATGATGAGAAAATTAGTACGTTTTTTTCCTCTTTTTTAAATATTGTTATCACAATTAATTAATCACATATCTTTTAAGCTTTCAATATCAATCCCCAAAGAATTAAAGTGTTAAATTTATGCATGTCAATGGGTCGGGCTAGAAGTAGCCAGGACCCGGCCTATGGACTTGCTCAGTCCATTTGATTATATTTTTAAAAAAAATCAAAACCAATATCATTTTTCATATCGGGCCAAAATTAGACGGGTAAAAAATTGACATCCCTAATTAAATTATCAAATTATAAACATTACAAACTCAAAATCTTATGGTCTCCCATTTTCTTCCGTCTATTAACACATAGTAGTCACTTTTGACAATATATAGAAAAATCTTGATTTCTGAAAAATATTAAATATGATATAACTTTCATTTATAATGCTAAATATCACAACTTATTAAAGCGTGTGCTTATATATCCGAATTAGTGTTAAAACTTGACTACATTAAATTGTTATTCTAAAAAAAATTCAATATATGAAAATTTGTACAAATGTTAACAATAATCTCATGCTCTATCTGAAAAAAATTTAAAAATAATTTAAAAATAATTTTTAAATAATTTGTAGAACGTAAAATCAATGTTTTAAAAACTAAACTGATTTGATCGATTTAACAATAAAAATCTTAAATAGGCTAACTTTTCGGTTCAGTTTGATTTAGTTTAATAATTTTTGTTGTTAAAAATTGACCAGTTTGTTAATTAATTGGCAAATTTTTATAAACTAATCAATTTTTATGAACAAAAAGAAACCAATCAATTTTTATTTAACATTTTCTTTTTTCAATTAAACATTAATTTTTGTAAGGACAATCTTTTTCAATCATTTTCAAATTATTCAATTTTATTTTTTTAACTAATTTTATGATGATCTAATACCGATTAATTCTTTTAAACTATTTCGTAAAGATTTCTAACTTCTTTTTTTTTATACTTCATGCACCATTATTGTTGTCTCCTTTACTTTCTCTCTTGAAGATTAAAAAACAAATGGTCGTCCATTACATCATATCTAAGGATAAGCCCGCACAACGTACGTATATTATTTCAATTAACCCATTAAACAAACTCATTATAAGGACAAAACATTGGCTTAAAGATGATGAACAATTTATCAATAGATATACACATTGAGGCACACACGACTCCATTTTTGTCCACACTTACCACCTTAATATATGGACAATTTGATTGTTTTGAGGAAGAACACAAGACCATAAAACTATCCTAACATCATTCTCTACTTGCTTGCTTCTTCTGCAACTGTGTGATACGAGTAGCTCAAATCGTCTCTATAAAGGGGATTGCACCATTTCAGGTTTCTTCACGAACCAAACGTTTCTTGAATATTAAACAACAATACAAGAAGAACAGGAAGATGAAGAATCTGTCTCTTGCTCTCTTCTTCCTCATCTTCTTCGTTGTTCAAAGTTTTTCTTTTGTTGAGTCTGCAACTTGCAACCCTAGTGGTAAGATAAGGGGCAAAAACCCACCTCCAGGACAGTGTAACCGAGAGAACGACTCCGATTGCTGTGTTCAAAACAAGCTCTACCCCATTTACAAATGTTCACCTCCAGTCTCCGAACACACCAAGGCAACTCTCACACTCAACAGCTTTTAGAAGGGAGGAGATGGCGGTGGTCCGTCGGAATACGATAACCAATACCATCCAAACCATGAACCGGTGGTGGCACTTTCGACAGGGTGTTTCGATAACAGGAGTACGTAGGTGCTTGAAGTATATTAAAATCCATGGAAATGGGAAGAGTGTGAAGGCTAAAGTGGTGGATGAGTGTGACTCTACAATGGGTTGTGACTCTGATAATGACTATCAGCCTCCATGCAACAACAACATCGTCGATGCGACTAAAGTAGTTTGGGAGGCACTTGAGTTTCCTTCAGATAAGCGCGGTGGAATGGAGATTTTCTGGTCTGATGCTTAATATCATATCATTATGTCTTGTGTTCTTGTAATGGATATTGATTAGTATGTACGAGTCTTCTTTATGTTTGTTTGTTATACAATCTTCAATTCACTGTTATGTAGTTTAATGTTATACTACTGGGAATTTCTATGTATTCGACCTCTTTCTTGGTAATAAAACTAGGTTATAAAACGGTCCTAACTTTAATACGTAACGACACCTTAGTTACGAATCCTGGATCGAACATGAAAGGACAAAAAATGAAGAAATATGGAAATACCTAGTTTAAATCTGCAGAACATCAAGCGAGCTTTTCGAAGCCAAAACGAGCACGAATCTATGATCATCTTTATGAAAACTCCTCTCCGAGACACGTGCAAAACCTTTCTACAGTTTTCTTAAAACGTAAGCTCTCTTAAAGGTCAAAGAATCCTTATGTTTACGATTGCTATGAACAACTGCAGGAGACCTTAACTTTTATATATAGCTTCTATATGGGGTTTTCCCATCACAAGACCAATATGGGTTCGGTCCACACTAATTAGGATTCAATTTTTACCCAAACTTTGACCTATTCATTTAGATCATTTATTGGGTGTTAGAAGTGCCTAATTCATCCCCAAAAGCTAGCTCAAGAGGAGGAGGTTTGCATATTGTTATAAATTATTTAATACTCTCCTAGTTGTCCGATATAGGATTCTTGACACACCCCCTCAGTCCAAAGCAGGACTGAACATCTGATGGATATATTGAGCAAAAGGACATAACCGAGCATCGCCCTAAATTATCGAGACAAATTGACTTTTGCTTTGATACCATGTTAAAATTTACAATAGGCCTACAGGCCCATACGAGAAGGAAAAGTTAGACCACATATAAGTCCAAGTGAGGTTCCATCCTAAAACCAATTGGTGATAGGTGGAGTAGCTCACTAGACTTATATGTTAGTCTTCTTTCTTTTCTTTCTCCAATGTGGGACAAACTCCCACTTTATATTTCAACAATATCAGGAATCTCACATCGGACAACTAGGAGAGTATTAATTTTTTTTTCTAATATGCAAACCTCCTCCTCTTGAGCTAGCTTTTGGGGGTGAGTTAGACACTTCTAACATGGTATCAGAGCAGGTTGCTCTTATGTTAGTCGTTAACCCCTCGAAATGATAGATTGTGTCACGTGTTAGACTCACACGTGAGGGAGGTGTGTTAAAATATAAAGTGAGAGTTTGTTTCACATTGGAAAAAAAAAAGAAAGAAGACTAGCATATAAGTCTAGTGGGCTACTCCACCTATTACCAATTGGTTTTAGGATGAAACCTCACTTGGACTTATATGTGGTCTAACTTTCCCTTCTCGTATGGGCCTGTAGGCCTATTGTAAATTTTAACATTGGGTCACTTTATTATCTTTATCCATATCAAATTACATAACTTAACCGATAATTTATAGAAAAACCAAAAAATACAATTAATAGTTATCTAATTTTATGGGAAAGGACAAAATTGTCCAACATTCTCCCGTTTGAACAAGCATTAATTGCAGTTTTGACTTTAGTTTAAAAACAGTTTGAAAATTCGGTTAAGTTACGTTGCTGAATTAGTCAACTAGGTTTAAAAACAATTTAAAAACAAAACATTTGATCCAAAAATAATGAAAGTCCATCATTTTGTCTTACAAGGGTTTCGATACCGAGAAGTATCAAATATATGTGTCATGTGTGATACAGATCCAATACAATCACGTATATCTAATATCTCATTGACATGAATAGGAAAATAGAGTGTGACAAACTAGGATGATACATTTTTGATCTAAATTATATTATCTTTGTTTATAGGTCTCGATTCCTTCAACTTTATGTTAAACTGCATTAGACAAATCCTGTTTTCTCTCACCGAACGCTAAACAACATTAAAGAAAACTTGTTTCCTCGCACTAAATGCTAAACTGCATTAGGAAAACATTTATGTTCTCCAGTTTAATACTAAACTGCATTAGAGAACTTTTATGAGATTAAAAACTTATATCCTCTTATGAAATGTCAAATTCACGGATACCCATAATTAAATTGTATGTGTCTAAATGACATAGGCACAAAGTCAATCGATATACATACCTAATGATCTTTAAATGCTTAAGATTGACATAAATCTTAGGACTTTCATACGTATTATGACAATGTATGATAGCACGTATTAATGAGCATAAACGGGTATCATCTTTATTGATGAACCTTAACATTATAATAATACATCAAAATATACAAATGTACATAGAACAAACATAATGATCCGCTAATAATAGTGTCTAAGGATGTCAATATACCCATATTGTATACTTGTGTAACAAACACATGTGGGAGAAGTTCTTTAGTTAAAGGATCGACTTACAATTTCTCAGTCTTTAGATGCTCCAAGCTTTAATGTCACCCTTTCATATCAACACCTTTATGACTAAATAATTGACCTTTAAATGCTAAGACCGTGTGATATTCTTTGTTGTTATTAAACAACACGGCAAAAAGATTACCACAATACAACCAAATGGGTCTAACTACTGAATCAACTACGTATAACTCAGAAATCAAGTTTTTGAGCTCAACCGTCTATGAAGAAGCCCCATAGTATGCACTCTACATGCATAGTCGAGGAAGTTATCTTTATCTTCTTAACATACTTCCATGACATTATACTATCTGCAAACTTAAAACTATAACCTTAAGTGGACTTTCAATCATCCGGACACATAGCTCAAATCTGAATCCAAATTTTTTGTGAGGTTTAATATGTTGTTCGTGTTATATGTCAACATATAATCTTTAATTCCCTTTAGTTTTTGAACACTTGCTAGATTGCATGCTCTGAGAGGTATGATGAGTGTTGAGATCTGCTCCGATGAATATGAGATTATAAAATGGTCTTATCATCATTGTCTAATTGCTTGCTTCTTCTGAAACTGTAAATGTGACATGTGATGTGAGTAAGCTTAAATCAAACCAAACCAAACCCTTTTTTTGATTATTAAACAATTAATAAAAATTATTTGTTTAAAAAATAATCAAGATTAATGTAAAGGATCACAAACGTAGCGGAAATAAAAATTACAATCTTATATTTATCTATTATGTGTAACAAACATACTAATAATAAGAATATGCAAAAATAAATACCTGAAATTTGTGATGGATTAACCAATACTGAACTTCGAAAATACGAAGCCTCTTTTTACTCCACATTAAGAAATAGGTCCCGCTTTTAACTCTTGATATAACTATGGATAAATTTGAAGAAGCCTTTTCAAGAATAGAAAAAACAAAATTTTTGAACTTTTCTCTTGTTTATTTTTCCACATACAAAAGAAACAAATATGACAGAGTATTTAGATTTCACTCTTCACTTTGTTTCTTATCAACTTATAAAAAATGAAAGAAAACATTTTTTTTCTCTTTTTTTTTTCATGTACGTCTAGAATGAACTATATTAAAGATTCCATGCTATCTTCTTTATTCTCGTTTATTGTTTTTCAAAACTTGAAAAAAAACTTAACAATCACTTTATTTGGTTTTGGTTAAATGTATAACCAAAACATAACCACCTAATGCAAGGTCATCTGAGGCCTCTCTTTGTTTTTTTTAATAATTATTATCATTTATAAAATAAAATAAAATAAAACTATTTTATTTTATTCATTTATTTTATACAAGAGAATTTTCACTATTAATTATATTTTCTGTGCTAGCAAAAAATATAATAATATGTCATGTTATTAATCAAAACTAATAATCACAAAACTAAGGTGTTCAATCCATTATATAACGATTAGGTTATGAGCATAATTGCAACAGTCTTCCACTTGACTTAGACCCAATCAGTGATAAACTTCAATCCTATCTTCCACTTGTGCTTATCAAACTCCTTTGATCTAAGCGCCTTAGTGAAGGGATCTGCAACATTCTCCTTTCCTTCAACCTTTTGAATTTGAACATCCTCACACTTAACAATTTCTCTAATAAGATGAAACTTTCACAGAACATGTTTGGATCTTTGGTGTGACCTTGGTTCCTTAGCTTGTGCAATAGCACCGGTATTGTCACATAATAAAGGAACAACTTCCTTTATCGAAGGAACTACACCAAGTTCAATTAAGAACTTTTTCATCCAAACAGCTTCTTTAGCTGCATCGCATGCAGCTATGTATTCTGCTTCAATAACCGAATCAACTACAGTAGCTTGCTTGGAACTTTTCTATCTCATTACTCCTCCATTCAATGTGAAAACATAACTAGGGGTAGATTTGCTATCATCTTTATCTGATGTAAAGCTAACATCAGTGTAGCCTATTAGTTTTAATTCATAATTTTAGTATATGAAAAATTGGTCCTTAGTTCTTCTCAAGTACTTAAGGATGGTTTTAACCACTTTCTAATATTCCTCACTTGGGTTACCTTAAGACCTGCTCACTATTCCTAATGCGTAGGTCTTGTACATATCATGATATATATGATAGCTCCCACTGCGCTAGCATACGAGACCCTACTCATGTGCTCTCTTTCTTCTAGGTTTTAGGAAAATCCTCCCTACTAAGAGAAATTCCAATGTATATCGATAAATAACCTTTTTCTGGAATTTCCCATATGATATCTTTTTAAGATAGTATCAATATACATGGATTGGGAGAGTCCTAACAGCTTCCTTGATTTATCTCAATAGAACTTAATTATAAGAATGTAAGCTGATTCTTCCAAATCCTTCATGAAGAACTGTTTAGATAACCAAATCTTTGTCTTTTGCATGACTAGTACATCATTTCCTACCAACAATTTGTCATCTACATATAGAACTAGGAAAATAACTATGCTCCCACTAACCTTCTTGTACACACATGGCTCTTCTTCGCACTAACAAAGTCGAACTTTGTGATTGTTATATTGAAGCGAATATTCCAACCTCGTGAAGCTTGCTTCAATCCATAAATGGATCTTTGTAACTTACATATTTTATTAAGAGCAGATGTCAATGTGAAACCTTCAGGTTGAGCCATATAGACATCTTCCTTGAACTCTCCGTTAAGAAATGTTGTTTCACATCCATTTGTCATATTTTATAATCATAATATACAATTATAGCAAGTAGAATCCGAATAAATTTGAACATTGCCACAGGGGAAAAAGTTTCTTCATAATCAATACCTTCCATTTGATTATATCCCTTGGCAACAAGACGGGCTTTATAGGTTTTAACCTTCCAGTCTGCTCCAATTTTTTTCTTAAAATACCTATTTACATCTTATGGGTTTTATATGCTTTGAGGGATCAACCAAATTCTATACTTCGTTGATTCTCATGGATTCTAACTCGGATTCTATGGCCTTAAACCACTTCTCACAATATGGACTTGCCATAACCTCCTTATAAGACTTATGGTCATCATCAATATGATTATCCTCGTCACCTTGCACCATTAAGTTTAATCTATCTAGTACACGATGATCCCTAGCAGACCTTCTAAGAGGCTCATGTTTAATAGGTTCTTCCTCTACTTGATCTTGTTGTTGCACTGGTTCTTAGATAGGTTCATTAACAGATAAATTCTACTCAAGGGTTGAGGTTGGTACCCTATGTGTTAATTTCAAGACATCAGGTAAAGGCTATTCAATATGCATATGATACTCTTGAGCTTGTGTTGATTCATTAGAATCTTGGATTTCATCAAGATCTATTTCTATAACATGACTTCCTCCATTAAGGAACTCCCTTTCTAAAAAGATTGCATTTCTGACCATAAACACTTTATGTTCAGAAGGGTAATAGAAATAGTATCCCATAGTTTCTTTAGGATAGTCAACAAATCTACACTTGTCAGAACTTACTTCAAGCTTAGGAACAAAGCTTACGATTCAGACTTGTGTTTCATAAGATACACAAATCCATATCTTAAAATATCATCAGTGAAGGTGATCTTTAGCTTGAACTTTCATAGGCCCATATACATCAGCATGTATGAGTCCTAAAAGTTCACTAGCTCTCTCTCCAGTTCCAGTAAAAGGAGATCTAGTCATTTTTCCTTTGAGACAAGATTCACAAATTTCATATGATTCATAATCATATTGACCAAGGCATCTTTCCTTGTGCAACTTTTTTACTCTTTTCCCACCAATATGACCAAGTCTACAATGCCAAAGGTAAGTTTGACTTGCATGAATATCTCTCTTCCTTTTTTGACCAGAAATATTCATAATTGGATAAATAATTATTTCAGGTAAGACATAAAGATCATATTGTAAATAACTACTTACATATAATTCATTACCATGAAATATATTTCATTGGTTATTCTTAAAGATTGTATGAAATCTATGCTTGTCTAATGACGAAATGGAAACAATGTTCAAAACAAACTTAAAAACATAATAACAATCTTCTAATAATAAAATCTCTCCTGTAGGCATAACAAGAGAAATAGTTCTTACAGCTAGGGCAACAACACTTGTTCCATTCCCAACATGTAGCTTTACTTCTCCCTTCTTCAATCTCCTACTGATCCTTAAACCCTACAACATATTGCAGATGTTAAAGCTACTATCAGTATCTAATACCCATTTACTAGAATCAATAGTAGTTAAAGAAATAATGAAAACATTTTTTTTTATAAATGTTCTACCCTGTTTCTTGCCTTTTAAAGTAGCCAAATACTCTGGGCAATTCCTCTTTTAGTGTCTCTTCTTTATACAGAAGAAATATTCAGCATTCTTTTGGTCAACTCTCTTATCCTTACCCTTCGATTTGTTCCAAACACCCTAGATAATTTTTCTTGGGCTTCTTTTTGCCCTTCCATTTACACTTAGAAGAGTTATCAACCAAGTTTATAGACCCTGACACTTTCACTTTCTGAGATGATGCTACTTGATTTTCGTAATCGATCAACAAATTGACCATTTCATGAAGATCACAGTCCATCTTGTTCGTGTTAAAATTAACAACGAATAGTGAAAAAAATCAGAAAGAGATTGTAAGATCAAATCTTGTGACAACTCTTTCCCTAATAAACACCTTAACTTCTCAAATTGTTCTTTAAAAGCAATCATCTTAAGAACATAGGGTCTCACAAGAGATTTGACCATCTGCTGATGAACTTTTCTATCTCAAACTTCTATTGAGTCAGGTGAAAGGCTCAGAGAGCTACAAATCATATGAAAAAGTCATATATATAATAACAAAATTAATATTTACAAAAGTAATAAAAATAATAAACTTATTTAATATATATATAATAATAATAATATTTACATAAATATATAAATATATATGATGAAGTTCGAGTATGGGGATAATAACAAATATATATATTACTAATTAGTATTAATTCATATGTTTATGTAAATATTATTTTTGATACTATATATATTTGTGTGTGTGTGTGTGTGTATATATATAGATATAATAACAAATATATATTAATAATTAATATTAATTATAATATATTTAGCACCAATCAATTTTTTTTCTTTATAATATCATTAATGAACTAATTAGCTAATTTTGATTTTACTGTTGATATTTATAATATAATATATAATATAATTCATTAATCAATTAAATTATAATTTATTTAAAATTAATTTAATTAATATATTAATTAATATTTAGTATTATTGACTAATTAGCTCATATATTTTTTGTCATTTTTAATTAATTTTAATTTATATAAATAATT
>JANITW010000004.1:4303811-4320648 GCA_027564335.1 Erythroxylum williamsii | reverse complement strand
TATTATTGTTATTATTATTATTATTATTATTATTATTATTATTATTATTATCATTATATCTTTTTAATAAATTTTAAATTCTTCAAATACTTTTCTTTAATATTTTTTATTTGATTTATTTTTAATTAATTTTATAAATGTTTAATATTTATTAAATTTTATTTTAGAAATTGTGTAATATTCTTTTTAAATAGAAAAATAATTTACAGTAGAGATATAATTATTAGGTAAGAAATTTAAAAATATTTAATTTTGAAATTTTAAGTATTAATTTTTTAAAAAATTGTATAAATAATAATATTATTTTTATTGATATAATTAATATGAGAGTATTTATTAATATTTAATGAATACATTATATTAATAAAATTAAATATTAAGAGAATTACATACTTCAAATCTACTTACGTCCTCCTCCATTCCACCACCTGATTTTAGCTCAACATCTCTTCATCGCCGTTAACTTTTCAAGCATTTGCTTTAACCCAACCCAAAACAATCCTGTGTGACCGATTCAATCTTCTCTTGCAACCCATTGAAATGAATGCACTAGGAGTCTCCATGTCCATCCTAGAATTCTATTACCTTTTAGAGCTGCTTCATAATCAACAACGGCGATAAGAAGTCACCTGACTAAGATCTCCAGATTTGAGAAACTGTTGAATAGGTTCAAAAAATGACTGAATGCCTGAAAAAGACGGACCAATTTAGTTTGGGCCATGTATCACGCGGGCTTGTTGTGAAGATAGTATCGTCACTTCACAGTCTAGAAGTGACTGACAGGTCAATCACGGAATCTACTTGTGGTAACTGCTGTTCTCGATGTCAGTGTAACCCACTACTTGGTGAGTATCGTCGCTTCACAGTCTAGAAGTGACTGACAGGTCAATCACGAAATCTACTTGTGGTAACTGCTGTTCTGGATGTCAGTGTAACCCACTGCTTGGTGATAGCTCAGCTTTGTCCCTGACTACGATCGCTCTCGGTGATCGGATTTTGCGGGAATTGAGATTGTCTCAGTCGATGGACGTCCACGACTGCGTGATCAAACCGGTTAGCTTTTGAGCTCTTATTTTCTCCTTAAATCGTTAGGAGCTAATGATGTTGTGTTTGGATTGCAAAAAACAGAGAGTGAATCCAAGACGGAGAAGGAATAAGGTGTACATAGGATGTGGTGCTGGGTTTGGAGGAGACAGACCAGTGGCGGCGCTCAAGTTGCTACAGAGAGTCAAACAACTTGACTACTTAGTCCTAGAATGCTTAGCGGAGCGCACTCTTGTTGATCGTTATCAGGCAATGCTCTCCGGCGGCGTGGGTTATGATATTCGCAGTAATTTTCCGTTCCACGAAGAGTTAAGTATATCTTTCGCCTGTTCATATTGAAGTTCATTTTGCTCTTTGTTGATCCTTTTTGGGTAGTATCGGAGTGGATGCATTTGCTCTTACGTTTGGCTGTGGAAAGAGGGACTCGCATAATAACCAACATGGGTGCAAGTAAGAATATGAAACAATCTGGTTCTTGTAGACATTATGTGTTTGCTTCTTCTGTGTTCTTGATGACGGAGTTCCTTGTTCCTTCTTGGTTATGTGGTTAGTGGATGCTGTTGGTGCGCAGGAGAGGGTTTTGGAGATAGCTTGCAGTTTGGGTCTTAGTGTTTCTGTTGCTGTAGCTCATGAGGTTCCTTCATGGAAATCAGGTAGAACCCTAGTTTTATTTTCAGTAGAAAGCTTGATTCTCTAATGTTTATGAATTATGTGACTGAGGATGTGTATACTTTGTTGATATCCAGGTTCAGAATCCTCACCATATGTGATGGAAGGTGTAAGAATCTGATACTCCTGTTAACATATGCTTTTGTCTTCTGTCATCTTCTTGAGGTTAATGGATATTAGTTTGAATCAACAAAGGGCATAAGCACATATCTGGGAGCAGCTCCCATTGTCCACTGTCTGGAAAAGTATCAAGCTGATGTTATAATCACTTCCCGGGTTGCTGATGCCGCTTTGTTCTTGGCTCCGATGGTATGATAGCTTATTATTTTGCGATCAATTTCATCCATTGTTTGCCTCTATCGAGGTTTAATAATGTTTGTTCTTCTGTCTTGTCATGTTAATTTGTTGATCAAGCTTTTATGCTCTCATAGTACCAAATATTGCAGCAGAACTCCTTGCAAAACCTCCTGCAGATAGTGTTACTGTTATGCATCCTTGTGTTTAACCCTCTCCAGAGAGTAATCTCACTGACTGTGCTGTGATGATTAGGTATATGAACTAGGCTGGAATTGGAATGATGTGAAGGAGCTAGCTCAAGGCTGTCTTGCAGGCCACCTACTTGAGTGTGGTTGTCAACTGACCGGGGGATACTTCATGCACCCTGGTTAGTTTTTTTTTCTTTCTTTGGCTTAAATTTCTGCAAGAATTTCATTATCATGAAATTGCGGTATTCATTTAAAGTTTTAGACAAGCAAGATCTGATGTTCTACATCTTCTTTAGGGCAGGTGACAAGTACCGAGATTTTTCGTTTCAATCGCTCCTGGATCTATCACTTCCTTATGCAGAAATAGGTTTCGATGGAGAAGTTGTTGTAGCAAAAGCGGAAGGTAGTGGTGGGATGTTGAATTTCAGTACTTGCGCCCAACAGCTTCTGTATGAGATAGGCGATCCATGTGCTTATATAACCCCTGATTTGGTAAGTTAGATGGACATGATCAAAGGCTTGCAATAGATTATTCTATAAAAGGGTTGAAAATTTGTACTAAAATACAGGTGATTGATGTCCTAGATGTAACATTTCACCAATTATCAAGCTGCAGAGTTCTCTGTGGTAGAGCAAAACCATCTACCAGACCAATACCTGATAAACTCTTACAATTGTCACCAAAGGTACGTTCTCTGCACCACAGAATTTAGGCGAGGCATGAATGGATTTACTCAAGGAAATTGGGAAGATCAGCTATTTCTTTTCTAATTGCTCTATATAAGTGTGTTTGTATGGGACCTAACTATGTTATTACATCATGAACTCCTAGTATCTAGCTCTTTCCCCTCTCCCCCTCTCCCTTGCTGAGTAAAATGGAGTTATATGGCAACCCAGCTCACATGTCCTGGCAATGCTTATCCAGTACTTCTGTTTGCATCACTCTTCCTGATTGTCTTCTTCTAATTTTTCATTTTTCAGGACTGTGGATGGAAAGGATGGGGAGAGATATCCTATGGAGGGCGCAACTGTGTGAAGCGAGCTGAAGCTGCTGAGTTTCTTGTGAGGCCGTTGTTTTCTTTCCCTGATTCTTTCTTCTGAAATCGTATCTGTAGTGTAAATTAACATTCTGTTCATATTTTATCAGGTAAGGTCATGGATGGAAGACGTGTGTCCTGACAGTAGTAGTAAAGTAGTTTCATACGTCATTGGCCTCGATAGTGTGACAGCCACAAGGAAAACTCCGGCAGGGGACGCTGTAGAAGATATAAGGTTACGCATGGATGGATTGTTCGAGCTGGAGGACCAAGCAATTCAATTTACAAGAGAGTTTACAGCTTTGTACACAAATGGACCAGCTGGTGGTGGTGGTATCAGGTGGATTACTTCCCAGCTCTGCAGCTTCTTCTTCTTCTTTACTTACAACTGACTTCATACATGAAATATTTCGAACTAGATTCAGGCTTAATCTAAGTCCAAGTCTGATTAAATCTGATTTGTCCTGTTAACTTTGAGTGAGATTAGATCGGACTAGTTCAGGTTTAAACCTTTTTGCCATCCCTGCTCATTATGCCATCCTAATTACTCTCTTCTTATTTTCATGCGAAGCACTGGACACAAGAAAGAGATAGTCCTGGAAAAACAGTTGGTACTCTTTTATCTGTCTCTATCTAGCTCAATAGGATATATAATATTCCTATGGATAATGAGACACTCATTTGCTGATATTTAGGTCGATCGCAAGCATGTTTTCTGGAGGACTGCCATCAAGTGTACTGGCCCTGGAGCTGCATCAAAACCCTCCTGTGGTTCCTTTGAACCTCCATTGCCGTCACTTGAAAAAGCTGACACTCCGACTGATTTATATGTAGAATGCTCCTCGCAAGCAGCCACTACCATTCCTGCACCATCAGGCAGGAAGATTCCGCTTTATGAAGTAGCACACAGTAGAGTGGGAGACAAAGGAAATGACATGAACTTCTCAATCATCCCACATCATCCTCCAGATATCCAGAGATTTGAGCTGATTGTAACAGAGGAATGGGTGAGGGAAGTTGTCTCGGTTCTTCTGAACAACTCTTCCTTCCCAAACACCGTAGAATCAGAAGCCATCCTGCAGAGACACAGATGGGTAGATGAAAATGTTAAGGTGGAGATTTACCGAGTCAAGGGTATCCATTCCTTGAACGTTGTTGTCCGGAATATTTTGGACGGCGGCGTCAATTGCTCTCGGAGGATTGATCGTCATGGAAAGACAATCTCGGACCTTATACTGTGTCAAAAAGTTGTGTTGCCACCATGATTGCTTGCAATTAATGATGACAATAAGCAGGAGTCCAGCTCAGATCGCCTCTGGTCCAATTAGGATTGCCCTTTTCTTACAAGTCAAACCTGGAGTTCCGTCGAGGTCGGACTAGGACAAAAGCAACGTCATTTTATCAAATTGATTTGGGTCATGACAATTATTTGCTCACGTGGACATGTATATACATTACACATAGCAAAAATTTCGATAACCAAATCAATAAATTACTAACAGAATTAATATTTCGAATTAAACTATTAAAATTTTAGAAAATTAATCACTCAATTAGATAATTTAAAAGCTTAGACATATAATTGAAATGTTCAAGATCATTCGTTTCTTAAACGATATTTTGGTTGAAAGTTTATTTTAAATTAAAATCTTGTACTTGATTACTATAGAAGAAATTTATTCTTATATTTCAAATATGTGAAAAGAAAAGTATTTTGATATAAAATTCGATATTTTTAAAAGTTATAACATAGTTAATATGTAAAATTGTCATCTATTCTTTGATAAATCAATTATAGGTTTTAAAATGATCAAATATTTTAATTGATTGATATAAAACATTATCCTTATGTTTCAAATATTGATATAATTTTTTTTAATATTTTGTATTAAAATTTAACATAATTTTTTTTAATTTCACTACCAAAACAAACAAACAAACAAATAAAAGCTTAGTTTGACTTATATCTTAAGCAATTCTTAAAAATAACTATAACCACAGGAAATTGCAAATTTTCTCACCTCTTATACATTTCAATCCCCTAGAAAATTTTCCAGGGAAAAAGTCAGAACTTCCAACCTTCATTTGCTCCAGTCCAGTCAGATGACATCCAGAATTAGGGACTTAACATCCCAATTTTACCTCATAATAATGGGATCTCCAATCACGTGTCCAGTTCAATCCATTGCAAGTAAAAGGCAAAGAGTTCTCTTATATTCCATATAAAAATCAGTTTTTCTTTTAGACATTAATAAAGATCTTTGTTTTAATTTCATGCAACTGATCTGAGGGTAACTGATAAATAATCTCTAGGGTGTTTTTTAATAAATTTTCTCTTTATCCTCAGACAAGCTGAGCAGAGATTAGTTTTTCTTTTTTCAATTTTCTTTTCCAAGGAAACAAACAGAATGTCATTCACTGGAACTTTGGACAAATGCAAGGCCTGTGATAAGACTGTTTATGTTGTTGATATGTTGTCTCTTGAAGGCGTGCCTTACCATAAATCCTGTTTCAAGTGCAGCCATTGCAAAGGCACTCTTGTGGTAAGTACTTTCTTCTTTTTTTAATCCTTTTCTTTCTTCATGATATGAAAAACTTTTAATGGCAGATGAGCAACTATTCCTCCATGGATGGAGTCCTCTACTGCAAGACTCATTTTGAGCAACTCTTCAAGGAATCTGGCAATTTCAGTAAGAATTTCCAGACAGGTAATGTCATCCTTTTCTGTTTTTTTCTTTCTTTCTCAGAATCTGAAACTTGCTTGAATTATAGATGATTCAGGAACTAAAACTATGCTCTTTTTATGGTTTGATCTTGCAGGAAAATCTGACAAGAATCAGGACCTGGTATAGTAATATCCTCACAATTTGTATCCAAATTTACCCGATGTAAAAAATCTTATATACACCAACAATGACACTAAAAAATTTGTTTTTATGATATCTGTACAGTCTAGGATCCCCAGCAAATTGTCTACCATGTTCTGTGGAACTCAAGACAAATGTTCTGCTTGCGGGAAAACAGTGTATCCACTGGAGAAGGTTGGTTTTTGGAGTTCTGATGCTTCTTGGTATAATCAAAATCTGATCTTTTGAACTGGGTTCTTTTTATTATTTCGATTGGTTTAAGAAATCTGATGCTCCTTAGTATTAATAACACAATCTGATCTTTTCAACTGGGTTCTTGTTATTGGTTTAAAAGATCTGAAGCTTCTTAGAATAATTATAAAAAATCTGATATTTTCAACTGGGTTCTTGTTATCGTTTCGATTGGTTTGAAAAAGCTGTTGCGTCTTAGTATAATCGAACTCTTCTTGTTACTATTTCGATTGCTTTCAGAAATCTAATGCTTCTAAGAATGATAAAAATCTGATCTTTTCAACTGGGTCCTTGTTATTATTTCGATTGGTTTAAGAAATCTGATGCTTCTTAGTATAATCAAACTCTGATCTTTTCAAGTGGGTCCTTGTTATTATTTCGATTGGTTTAAGAAATCTGATGCTTCTAAGTATAATCAAAGTCGGATCTTTTCAACTGGGAACTGATCAAAATCTGATCCTTTTCAAATGGGTTTTAATCAAAATCTGATATTTTCAACTGGGTTCATGCTATTATATGGATTAGGTGACACTGGAAGGAGAATGTTATCACAAGACGTGCTTCAGATGTGCTCATGGAGGATGTGCACTCACACCCTCATCATATGCTGCGCTTAATGGAGTCCTCTATTGCAAGCATCACTTTGCTCAGCTTTTCCTGGAGAAAGGAAACTACAACCATGTCCTGGAAGCCGCCTCTCAAAAGCGAACTTCCTCTACGCCGCCTCCTGAACCGGCGGAGGGCGGAGCAGATGAACCAGCGCCTGCTGCAGATGATGAGGAAGACAAAACACACGAGGATTCTTGAAGTTTTAAGGCACAAAACACTCCAATGAGTTGCATTTTCCTTCTTTTGGCAATTTTGTCAAAAAGAGACATTTTTGGGTCATTGATCCTATCACTAATTTACAGTTTGTATGTCTTATTATTAAAAAAGATCTTTATTTTTTAATTGCTTATGTTATTCTGCTACATTTAATTATTTATATTTTATAGCTAAAATTCTCGTTTTTAAATATTTAATTAAACTAGACCTTTAAAATATAATTAACTAAAATACTTACATTAATTTCGAATTTAATTGGATTGGATGGATGTTTCGATAAAAAAATTAAAATTTTCATAATGATAATTATAAAAAATCAAATTTTCATCTAATAGATATTTTAAATTTAAAATAAAAATAAAATATATCATTATTGTGTATTTTTCCTCAACTATATATAAATTACTTTTTGAATTGATACTTATTTGATCTAATTTGAATAAAATTTTAAAAAGGCTCTAATTAATAATTTATTTTCTGCATCAAGAATTCCAAATCAAAATAATAATTTAAGAGGAATTAGTGAATGTGCTTGAATAGAATAACAACAATTTAGCATTAAACATTTGAAGTGTAAAACTAATTAACTATTTTCTATTTTTTATCAATACAATTTCAAGACCAATACCTAATAAAAATTCTTTTGAAATGAAGAGTTTGAGAACTTTACCTCTAAATAATAGAGATATTGTTTTTAAATGATAAAATAAAAAATAATATAAAAATAAAACCATTTTTTATCAATACATACTATAATTTGTATTTATTATTACACTTATTTATTACCAATCTTGCAATAACAATTTTATTTTTATATTTTATTCGAAAGACTCGTCCTCTCGACATCCTTCAGCAAGTCTTCTTCTTCCTCATCCACACCATTTTTGATGCTTGAGGTGTGATTGACATCAAGCTATTTGGAAGCAGTAATTGAAAACCCTCTTTAGCGGTTAACACTTCAAATACAACTCCTTTTACTTCCATGGCCTCTGTGACGTTCAGTGATACCTCTTCCTCCACAACGGCTCGACTTATTCCCTTCTGTTGGCGTATTGTTCGCCGGAATGACGATCTCTTCCTCCGTCAATTGGTCGGCCATCTTTCACATGGACCCTTCACTCCCCTGAGACCCCTCTCCGCTGGCTGCTCTTCCAGTACTCCAGTTCCGGTCATAAAGGCTACGCTCATGCAAAGATTGGAACTTTGCGGCGTTGTTGATTCGTCAAAGGGATTTTGTTCGTTGAAGCATTTTATCGAACATGTATGTGACATAACTAAAACTACTTTGTTCCTTGTGTAACTGCAACTGTTAGTGAGGGTTCTGCTGAGGTGATTGATGGCAAAATGTGTAATAAACAGTTATCGCAAGAAGGAGAAATGAAACAGCACAGCAGTTGAGCAAATTAACAACTGAATACTGGAAATTGTTGTATTGACTGTAAGGAAATACAAGTGTAAATTGTATGAATAATCGTTCCAAGAAGGGAGATGAGAAACAGAGAGAATGCAGGATGAGAGAGAACAGTAAGATATTCAATAATTATGTCATAACCATATTCTGGTAATTCCTTCCTAATAATGACTCAGAATGAGCTTGAGTTCGTTATGCTCCTTCTGACGTGGCATTCCACATGTATCCGTGCAACCTACTAGAATCACGCCTGGCTCTCGAACTCCTTCTCAGGGTCTGTGAGCTTGAATGACCATCCTTCCCAGTAGCCTGTGATTGTGGTGCTGTGGATCCATTCACAACAAAATGGTGGCTAAGCAAACCGCAGAGGAGATTGCTAGTGAAGTGTCAAGAATGAAAGATGCAATAGGTGTCGTTCGCGGTTTGGCGGTACTTTTTGCTGGGGATAGGAAAGACTCAGCAACTTATGTACGCAAGAAGAAGAAAGCTTGCGAATCTGTTGGATCAATTCTTTCGACGTGCATTTGCTTGCAGATTCATCAGAACATGAAGTTATCAAGTTTATATCAGGTTTCAATGATGATGTTTCAGTTCATGGCATCCCTGTGCAGTTGCCTCTACCTCCGGTCTGATTCATGATCATGTCTTAAGGAATGAATTGCTTTATGGATCAAGCCTGTTGCAGTGATGATTGATGTTGGGATTAATCCAGTTGAGCTGAGCTGAAACTAGTTTCTTAGATGTGATTGTTATGCTGATGAAACTTTTCGGCTTTTTGTTATTGCAACTCCAATATTATCACCATTGGAAGGATAAGGAGGTTTAATCAACCTTTTAGAGTTAAATCACTTTGCTGCTATCGCACCTGATGTTTTAGTCTAATTGCATTGGTCGGACGTTAACAGTCCAGGTTTCTGGCTGGTCGGAGATGTTTGCTATGAAGAGGCCTGCAAGATTGCCTCAGCTGCCACTCCTGTAGTCCTGTTCCTGGTGGAGTTGGTCCAATGACCATATCTATCCTTCACTCTAATATGCTCAGCTCAGTAAAGAGGGAAAACTTCTTCTTCGCTGCCCATTAATGCAATTGATGGTACCGCATTATCTTCAATTACCAAATTGAGTCAGGCGATTAAGATTTGCTTGCCTCAGAGACAGATCACTCGTGTATTATAGCACAGAGTTTACATCTCCTCAACACCACATTCAACGTTGTGGAAAACCAAGTAAATGTGATTATTTAACCTCTTATTTTCATCCGTCGTTTAGCTCATGCTTTCATTCTCCTTTACGAAGCTGTTCTGTATGTTTCCATGTAGTATTTAATGACTGCTTCAATGTTACAATGAGATTAGGATGAAATCTTATGAAGCTTCACATTAGAAATTTATCCATCAAGAAACTCCGTGCAAGATAATGCCAATCAAAAAAGTCCTCAAATTAATTCATCTATAAAAGTTTAAATCCCCAAAGTCAGTTCAATAAAATTACACTAGGTCATATGCTGTGCTATAAAGATACAATCCTTGCTTCAAAATGGTCAATCCCATTTCTGCTCTGCTGCTTTGTATTGCGCAGAACAGAAACCTGCAGTGCATAGAAAGACAAGCATTCTAGTTTTAATATGCTAAATACAATTTCAGTTATCCTAAGGAAAGATGATAAATTGATTCAATATTGGTTGAACTATAAAGCTCAATTAGGTTTGCATACCTTGGGCCGTTTCATAGAACTTCCAAGGTATCCAATCCCAAAGGATGAAGAAGAATAAGCAGCTGCTATCTCTATTGCTTTCAGTGTTGGTGAATCCTCTGGAGCCTGAAGAAACAAAATTAGTAGGTCAACATCATCGCTGGATTGAAAAGGGCAAACTTCTGGATCTCACCATTGCAGGAGCATCAGCTTGCACGAGGAGAATCCCTGAACTTTTATCAGCATTATTTGGAGCACTGCTTGAAATTATTGAATGTAAAACTTTCATGCTAGCAGAAGCAGGACCAGCCTGAGAACTGTTTGTGAGTAGCTACAATCAGGCATAATGTTCTTTATGGCTAGACATGAACAAATAACTATCTGATTCAAACACCATCATCACATATATAGCATCTTAGTACATCTACAAGTAAAAGCATTAGAATACATAGGGGAACCTCTTGGAAAGAAATAAGTCTTAACTGCATACTATTGAAAGATTCATAGCAACTATGTTAATACCGAGCCGAAATACCCCTCTATCTCAACTGACAACTGGATTGATTATTCTATCAAAAGCATGCACATTAGACAATTTCTTTCTTTGCTAATTTCTTACTTTCTTTGGGAGGAAATCACGGTACACTTAAAAGCCAACCAAAGGCAGTTGCAAGTGAAGGAAATCATACATTGAAGATGAAACACAGCACTCTCGAGCAGCAAATCCTTTCATTAGATATTCACCAGCGCCAGAAACACAACAACCAACAATGAATGGAGCCCCAAATGGACCTTTTGAAGAAGCCCAACAACCTGAACCGTACATTGCTGCTAACCCCACACGCCCACCAACCTGGGTCAGTTTTATGAGAGCACTATAAAAACAATAAATGCATCTAAGGCATAATTAAAATATATTTTCATCTTATAGCCCTTATTCATTACCTTGAGTGCTATACCACCACTAGAGGTTCCAGAAGCTATATGTCCCTCATTGTCAACACAAATAACTCCAACGGTATCCATGACACTGTCCTCTTCACATATATTTGTGGTGGATGATTGACAGTTATCATTCCCTTTTGAAAGGTCACAAAATTGAGTTAGATGGCTCAGGAATACAAATGCAACTGTCCATAAACATCAGCATTTCAACATAGCTCCATGACAGATATCAGAAGCATAACACATACATTACCAAGGAATCAAGTGGAAGAATACCAACATAGCATGGAAACAAGCTTTTAGTGGCTGTCAGTTTCCACACATTACTAGACTTAAAATTTACTTCTTAACATCCAAGGAAAATTATTAGACTTAAAATTCAGATATTGAGTGAAAGAGTGCAAGATAGCCAGAGAGAGGCCAGTTTCACTATTTGGATGAAGAGGATAACAATTTCTTGATGCTTCTTAAATGAAGATAATAAAGCAGATGACCAATCTTCAGTTTCTTTGAAACAAAAATACAATTCAGGTAAACAAAATGTTAATGTCCAAAATGACAAGAAACGTAAGCATGCTGCCTCAAACATTGCAAGAATACCTGAACCTTCCGTGGTCTTCTGAGGATTTGAAAGAAAAGTTCCCTCATCAGTAGAGACCTTGGCATCAGCATTAAAAAGCATTTGTCTGTACCTTTTCCATTGAGTGCTGGCCCTTTCAGTCACTAGCCACTGTTTCAAAGAATCAGCATCTTCAAATGGTTCATACCAAGACACTTATAACAGAATAGATAGTAATAGAGTTTCAGAACTGGTCCATGAAGATGATAAAGAGAAACGTTGATTATTCTTAAATGAGTCAAGGCAAGAAAGCAAATCAAACCTTGTTGGCCTCTTCAATAGTTGCTGGCAGTATAACACCTTTAGACCTTGCCCACTCACGAGCACCTTCACCAGCCAAGAACCTGCAGGCATAGCAATTAAGTTACTAACTGGAACAGAAACAAACATAAAACCTCACAATCAAAAAGCTATAAACAAGATGTCAAAATAATTACATAGGAGGTATTCGACCCAACAATAAGGATCCGATCATTTGTTCCTTGGCCAACATTGCAGCTATCTGAATGGCACTCCGAACACCTGATCTACAACTAAAAAAATTATATACTCAATAAAATCATCAAAAGTATAAATGATGAGTAAAATGTGAGGAGTTGTTATTGCACATTGAGCAATGTTAATGCCCTGCAAGTACCTGGAACAGCTCCAACAGCTCCAAATGCTCCAGAATCACCATCCATGATACTAGCATCACACTCAACATGGCCCTCTACAGTCAGATTAGAACCTCGACCCGCATTTGTGCACGGATCATCCTTCAATCAAACAACAATGACTTAGTAATATTGAGCAGCAGCGAGTGACACATAGTACAGCTACAGGATAAACAAAAGGCTGATAAATGAACTACATAATTCAAGCATATGTCTTGGCTGTCACTTAAGTGGACAGTGAAAATATATATTAAGCTCTCTGTTACAATTCATTGGACCAGCCACTTATCATGATATAAAGCCAAAAGAGGTTCAATAAACATTAAAGAAAATGACGAAATGTATTGTCAACAACATTAACAGAACAGAGGTTTCAAAGTTCTTATAATCTGATCTTAAGAAAACAGCACACCTTCTTAGGAAAAAGGAATTGGATACCTCTAAAACTTGAACGGCTGCCGTAACAGCGTCTATACACCCACCGGAACCCTAAATGTGCACAAAGCAGAACAAAAACCGACATTTAGATGATTAATAAATCTGCTAGAAAAAGGAAAAAATATTAAAAGGTGAACCTTTCGGAGAATAGAAGCAGCAGCGAAGCAGGCACGCCTCATGGCGGACCTCAAGGCTTTCTCATTTGACGGAGAATGATATCCGGCGCCGACGTGAACGGCAACGAAGAATCTAGGGTTTTGATCGCCGGCCATTGGGTCATTACACGATCAGGTAAGAGTGGAAAGTTTTAATTTGGTTCCACTTTGTTTTTTTTTTCGTTTATGTTTACTGTTTTTTATTTTTGATTTTTTTCTTAAAAAATATTAAAACCTATTTAATAAAGATTTGAAAACAAAAACTTGGTTGATATTTCTAATAAAAATTTGAAAACAAAAATATATTTAATTTTATTATTATGTTTTTATTTTTTAATTATACTCTTACGTGTACTAATTATAATATATAATATTATATTTTTAAATTAATTAATTATCATTATAGCTAAAATTAAATATATGTAAATCAAATATTATTAAAATATTACACATTAATTATATATAATAAAATGACATAAATTATGAATTTTATTAAGTCGTTCTAATCAGTAAAATATGTCCATTATACTATAATTCTTAAGAATATAATAGTTCTATCATTTATAAAAAGAAACATTAATCAATTAGAAATAATATAATCACTCCACAGTTGTCTAATAATTTCATCTCGTTTTCAAAACATACTTCGAAGTTGTACTGGAGTGATATTATACTCTACTTGAGAACTTACATCTTCATTTTCACTTTCTCTAATTTATTCTTCATTTTCAGCACAACTTTCAAATAATTAATCGCTTTGTCTACACATTTTAATATAATTGTGTATAACACAACAAGCAACAACGATGTATTTTTGTTTCTTCATATTATAATTCGGCATGTTTTTAAGTATAGGAAATCTTGCTTTTAGAATGCAAAAATATCTTTCAATAACATTTTTAATGAAGAATGTCTGTAATTAAACAATTTATGTAGATCTTGAGGTCTTTCTTTATACCTCTATAATCTCGTAAATGATATTTTTCACCTCGATATGGTGAAAGAAATCCAGGCATATTAGTGTAACTCTAGTCAACCAAATAATACTTACCTAATTTAGAAAGAACATAATATTAATAAAAAGATATTAAAAATGATCATAATTTCTATGTTTATTTAAAATAATATAATACCTTATGGAGTCATAGGAAATTGATTCGTTAGATTTGTCACTGTTTTCAAAAGAACTCGAGAGTTATTTGCAATACCTTCTCATCAGCCATTACATATGTAAAACGCATGTCAAATGAGTAACAACACAATATTTTAGGTTTGATTAATTCTTTTGTCTCTGTATGGTATTTGTTCATCGGTCGGAACATGTGCATCAATATGTGTACTATCTATTGCTCCTATACAATCCTAAAAATTATAAAATGTATTAAAATAATTTTTAATCATAAGGACATAATTAAAATAGTAATTAAATATATGAATGTACTTGAAAATATGAAAAGTTGATTTATGTTGAATCTCAAGAGATGTATTAATAAAAGATGGTGAAGTAATAACTTTTTTTGCAAGACGATTAACTGCATATAAGACTTTTCGAAAGTACTTCGAAATTGTCAAGGTCGAATGTTAAAAGCGTTCTACATTGACTCTAGTTGTCTCACTATGGCCTATAGTTATCAAGAAAATTATTACTTGTTTCTCCACAATCAAATGATTTGTTAGCTTTAAGCTTCCTAAATTCTTCAACTCATCATATAAGCTTAAAAAGATTGTCTTTCTCATTTTTAAGTTTTCATAAATCCTTGTAAGATTTCCATTTAAACGTTCTAATATTCAATCATGACCTGGTAGAGCAGAAGTTTTACATGGTTATTTTTGTAAATGAAAATATTTGTTCTCTTCTATAGCTACAGAAATAATAATTACCTTCTGTAGTTCATCATTCTAATCTGATTCGAAATCTGATAAAAAATTCATATATTTACAATGTCAATATTAAATAATTAATGAAATATTTAATCAAGTATATTTAATCAAATATAGAAAAAATATTCATACAAAATATAAACTTAAAATTAAGTCAACTATTCATACAAAGCACAAACTAAATATGTTTAAAATATAGAATAATGTTTAATATAAAAGTGTCAAAACAATAAAATTTTTTTTGGTAAATCAGTAATGAGATTAATAAAATAAAAATATATGTACATGGCTAGAGAGAGTATAGAAACTCGTCTTAATCCTATCAAAGAATTCAGACATTCCACCATTATGTTAGACTTTTGAGATCTACTCTCTGCGGTGGATGACGTTTCCTTTAATTTTTTTCTCAAGTAAATCATTCTTCCTTTTTGATTGTTCACTAAATATAAGTAAGGCTTCTTCTACAATATTAGAATGTGTCTTCATTGCCTTCTTGTTCTTAGGAGACTTCTTTCTCGTAGGCAGAGAACTTTTATTTTGATCTTCTTTTCCATTATATGAGTAATCTTCATCAATATCATTTCTATGTTTCTCTTTTGTACTATTCAATGCAGATTTAGTTGATGGATGTGCATGCACACCAATTGCAGTAGTATCTCCAAAAATATGACATAAGTTTAAAAATTCCTTACACCCTTTTTTCTTGTATCTGTGAGCCATTTTATGCACCTATAATGATGAAAAAGGTAAATGAGAATGAATAGTATATAATATGATATATTAACAAAACTAAAAAAATATTTTACCTTAAGTAGATTTTCCCAACATTTATTCGTAGTATTAACTTCACCAATAAAAGAGTTGTAACCAATTCATGTTTCTTTGAGTAAGTTCTTGAAAATTTTGAATCTAGCCCTTAGTCCATTATACTTATTCTTCAATTCGATATCAGTATACTTCTTGTTGAATTTTGTTTGAAGCCTTACTTTAATATTCTTCCAACTAGATTTTGAAAAGGTAATAGTTGTTCGATTTCCCTTCTTCACTTCTTCAACCATCAAGGAGATTAAATACATCTCTATAGTATTATTCCATATACCATTTTTTTTATTTACTTCCATACAATTATTGTCATCATTCATATTGTTCAAGCCTTCCATAACTAAATGTAATAACATATAAGTGGCATCAATCACAATAATATTTATAAAGTATTAAATGCTAAATATAGTTTAAAATAAACATGTGACAATGCATTGTGTTCCACACTTAAAAAAACATCAGTTCTCTAGATTAACAAGAGATATTACACGAAGACAATAAAGTTATGTGACAGTTGTAAAAATAGGAATACACGTGAAGACAAGAGAATAAAGCATCTGTTGCATCAAAGGCACGTAAATGCATTTAATGTTTCAACAATATCTTATGTAGAAATGCATTTAATGCATGAAAGGCACGTATCTCATGAAAGGTACGTAAATAGAGGTCACCCATCATTTTTTTAAAGATGAATTCAGTGCTTTTCATTCAATAAACCGAAAAGACAATGAAACACTCCATATATTACAATCATTTGATCCACAAGATTACACTCATTAAGATAAAAATTCAGATGACAAGTTTCATAAAAATCAACAAGTTTAACACCATAATAACGACAAAGAGGCATATATTAGTTACTACCACCACCAAAGGGGTAACCTGTTAGAGTAGTGCCCTAAAGGCAATCGCCTTTAGCGCGTTTTGTATAAAGTAGTGTACAGACTTTATGAATAAATAAAGAAAGGCATATTTCATTAATTTGGTGTTCATTATTTATGAACTGATATTGATCAATAAGCAAATTAATGAAGTCCATGATATATGACATAGCATGAAGGAA
>JANITW010000004.1:3739585-3751789 GCA_027564335.1 Erythroxylum williamsii | reverse complement strand
GCTCCCACAACAAGTCCATTAGTCGTGGTCCATTCATCCGAGCATGGGCTAAGTCCTTAGTCCATCAAGTCCTTAGCCTGGGTCGAGTTTATCTCCACAAGGTCCGATGCTCTACCAAAATTCGTACCAAGTCCGATTCCACTCGCCCGTATTTGCCTTAGTATTTTTGCATGCCTCCCTCATGCATGAATCCAGCTAACCTCTTGCCTAAGGCTCCTCATCAAGGTAGCTGAGAACTGCTCCGGAACTTAGGGGTCTAACACCTATCACTGACAGATGAGGAGTCAATGGAAAATGATACTATTGGAGTGAGGGAGACCATTATCCAGAAAGAGTTGACAGGAGTTAGGAATCATTGAAATTTGGCTGACCTAGTTACATTTGGAAAAAAACAAGGTCAAAATTGTTGAATTGTGTTGTTTTATGTAACTTGTTGTGTTGAAATTAGTGGAGGACCTTGTAATGATAGTGAATGTGAGGAAGAAGAAGAAGCTGAAAAGAAAAATAAAAGAGTTCAAATATAGGTGAAAATTGGAGTTGATGATCCTAAGTATAATTCAACAATGTATGGATCAAACAAATGAAGTCAAAGATCAGATGAATAAAGCACAAGGCAAAGAAGAAAATGAAAAATAAAAGATGCAAGTTCATCAGGTGCACAACAGAAGTTGAGGATTCCAGTTAGTTACTTAGAACGAAGTAACTAACCACGAAGTAACCAAAAGTGCAGAGTTGAAAAAACAACAGAAGGTTGAAGAAAATTTCAAGAAGTTTAATTAGCAAAATGAAGTTTAGTGTTAATCCACAACTGACAATCAAATTTGCATATTAGTTTTTGGTGCTGGAGAATCAAGTTACTGTAAAAGAATTATTATTGTCCCCACTGCATAAGTTTCAATTTTTTCAATGTTAGTTTAGTTACATTAAAAACAAAATTGTTTACTTTTTGTGTCTTGCCAAATCTGGAAAAGTCAATACTAGTTATTCATTACTCATCAGTTTATGCTTTTATTCTCTAGTTATTTTTTCAAGTTGTAGCAGAAAGTTGTAGAGCTATATAAAAAGCTCATCATCTTCTTCATTTTCGTAAGGTGGAATGAAAAAAACAAAACCTTCAATACAAGATCATTTTCTTTCAAGCTTCATTTTTCCTTATGTTTCATAGTTGTTTTTGTGTTCAGTAGCAAATTTCAAGTAAAGCAGCAGAAGTAGGAAAAACCTGCAAACACTTCATTTCTATATACACCATACATATACAGATCCTTGTGAGGAATCAAAGTTCCAATTTTCATACATTATACATTCAGTAGAGTACAAAGTCAAGAACAAAGGAGGAGTTTAAGAAGTGCAGTGCAACAAATTTCCCCTTGTATTACAACAGACGTGAACAGTACGCAAAGTGCTTGATATTTGGCCTCAACCATCAGTCACGCTCAACAAGTTGTGCAGTGAGGAGCCTTCTTCAATCCTTAGAGGGAGCACTTTCAAGAAAAATATGGCATCAACATCGTCTGGAATAAAACGGAATTAATAGATCAACGCCTCGCCAGCTAGTAGTGCACAAAGTCTTCCGAAGGTAGGTGTGAAAATCAGCACCGAGATACACTTAATTCCCACAGCTCAGGATAACCATATTGCGATTATTATAAATTCACGCTCAAAAATGATTTGGGATACCAATGCCTTATCAGTTAATGACCAAGTTGTTACAGAAAATTACCCCATGCAGAAGGAGCTAAAAATACAGAATGGAATAGGGTGACCGAGAGCAAGATATATTATCACCCTCTGACCCTCCCGACAATGTAACGGCGGAATTGACAATAGAACTTAATGATGTGCAAGAGATGGGTATCCTGGAGAGCGAAACAATGGGCAATCTGTCATATAACGTAAACTTACAATCCGATGAAAGGATGCTCGAAAGTCTGATGTCAATTCTCTTATGGAATTGTCAAGGAACGGGGGTGGGACGAATGTACAAGCTATATTACGTAATTATATACAAATATATAAGCCTGGTATTTTGGTTTTGTTGGAACCTTGCATTAGCGGCAATAGGGCTAAAACTGTGATTAAAAAATTAAGCTTCGACTTCTCTTTCAGGGTTGAAGTTGTAGGCTTTTTGGGTGGAATTTAGTTGCTTTCGAAAAATAAAGTTGAGGTATCAGTGATCATCACTCATCAACAGTTCCTTCATACCAAAGTCAAGTATGGTGATGCTTATTTTGATTTTGTACCAGTCTATGCCAACCCACAAATACCATCTCAAAAAGTAAGTTGGAGAGTTTTAAGTTGGGTAAGTCGCTTCGAATCTGAACCCTGGCTGGTGGGGAGAGACTTCAATGCTAAAATGGAGGCTTCAGACAAAAGGGAAAGGGGGGGGGGGGGGGGGGGCACCTATGGCCACTAGGCTAGTGAATAATAATTTTAAGGAATGGGTAAATTAGTGTAGCCTGCATGATTTAGGCTTTATGGGATCGAAATTCATTTGGTGGAGAGGAACGACACAAGCACGATTAGACAGGGTGTTTGGATCGTCATCTTGGCTCTGGACTTTCCTTCATATAGTCAACCAGCATCTACCTTTCCTAGGATCCGACCACCATCCTTTGTTGATCCACTTACAAAACTCCCCCCAGAGAGTATTGTGATCCACTGGATTTCAGTTTCAGAACGCCTGGTTAACTCATACAGGCTTTGAGGATGTGGTGACAGAGCATTGACTTCTGGCAGAAGAGACTTTCAGTAAATCCCTAGCCAAGCTCTCTACGTAGCTTATGCGATGGAATAAAGAAGATTTTGGCAATATATTCCATTGTAAAAAAACATTGCTTACCCCACTGGAGGGTATATAGAGGGTGATGCAAACTGACACGTCAGACGCGTTACTAGACTTAAAGGAACACTTGAGTGCCAAACTTCTATAAGTGTTGTATAAGGATGGAAATATATTGGCACCAACGAGTCAGATGTGAATGGATATCGAAGGGAGATTGTAATACCAGGTTTTATCATATCATCACTCTGGCCAAAAGGACGAAACCGAAGATAGAGAGGCTTTTTGATGACACAGGAAATTCAGTGTCTGATCCAAACCAACTAAGACTCCTCATGAGGAATATCTTTGTCCAACTTTATACTCCTAAAACTAGGACTACTCACCCATTGCCGAACTCCGAAGGATTTCCCCATCTTTCAACTGAACGAGTTCACAAGCTTGCAAGTCCCATTCATGCAACTGAAGTTCAGCAGACAGTTTTTTTCCATGAACCCAAACAAAGCTATGAGCATTGATGGGTTCAATGTGCTTTTCTTTTAAAATCAATGGGATAAGGTAGGTCTACAATGGTGGCTTTTGTTCAAGCCATTTTTCGACTGGAACACTGGGAACAAGAATTAAACCAAACCATACTGGTCTTAATTCCTAAAATCCCTACTCCTACCAATATTTCCAAGTTTAGGCCCATAAACTTTTGTACAGTGGTTTATAAAGTTATCACTAAAGTAATTGTGAATCGTTTGAAAGCTCACGTGGACTATCTTGTTAAGGAAAGTCAATGTAGTTTCATTCCTGGCAGGTAGATTACCAATAACATTATCATCGCCCAGGAAGTGATACACTTGATGCAAAAAAAGCAAGAAAAACAGGGGCATCTTGCTCTGAAGGTAGATCTAGAAAAAGCTTACGACAGGCTTCGTTGGGAATTCATTCAGAATACCTTAACTGATATTGGAATCCCTCATAACCTCATATGTGTTATTATACAGTGCATGACGACGGTATCTTTACAAGTAGCATGGCAAGGAAATCTTTCTAAACAAGGCGATCCACTCTATCCCTATCTTTTTGTGCTATGCATGGAAAGACTAGGGCACCTTATTGCTCAGGCAGTGGACCAAGGCCATTGAAAACCAATTATACTAAGTCCTACGGGACCTCCCTTATCTCATTTATTTTTCACTGATGACTTAATCTTTTTTGGTGAAGCAACGGATCAGACACAAGTAATCGGAAGGACGTTGGAAACTTTTTGCAAAGCATCAAGGCAGCACATTAACTATACAAAAACTCGGATATTTTTTTTCCAAGAATGTTTTTAGCACTACTACGCGTCGTATTAGCCATGCAATGCAGGTTAACAGAACAAATAATCTCAAAAAATATCTCGGAGTTTCGTTGATTCATGAGCACACCACAAGACCTACCTATCAGTACATTATAGATAATGTCCAAAAGAAGCTGACTGATTGGTGAACGAGGATGTTATCATTAGCAAGACGAGTTACTTTAACTTAATCAGTAATCTCGTCCCTCCTAATTTTCACAATGCAAATGGTATGCCTTCCTCGACAACTGTGCGATGATTTGGAAAAATTAATGAGGGACTTTATATGGGGGTTGTTGGAAGGACAAAGGAAAATCCATCTTGTAAATTGGGATGAAGTTTGTCGACCCAAAAAAGTGGGGGGTCTGGGAATCAAGCTCATTAGATCGATTAACGATGCCCTTCTTACTAAGATCGGATGGGACTTACTTACAAAACCCTCGACCCTATAGGTCCAGACTTTGAGGGCAAAATATCGCTTGAATGCTCAACATATTTCGCAAACTGTAGCTAGAAACAAAGCTTCAACAACTTGGAGGAGAATTTCAACGACATGGAATATTGTGCATCAAGGAGCTAAATGAAAACTGGGAAATGAACAACGAATTCTATTCTGGCGCAACAATTGGTTCGAAGATTAGGGTCCCTTTTATTTAATGGTTCACACCACCATCCCAGAGAGCGAGCTACATGCTACAGTATCTGATTTTACTAACAAGAGTGGCAACTGGCAATTGGCATTGGCATTTATTTCAACATTATCTCCCTGCCACAGTTTGTATGAGCATCGCTTTTATCCGTCCTCACATGAACGATTGGGAGGAAGATCAATTAGTCTGGGGACACGCTAATCATCAACGATTTAAAGTGACATTTGCTTACAATCTTATTGAACACATCAATACAGACGTTCTACAAGTCCTAGGAGGAAATATGGAAATGGGCGGGACCACAGAGAATCAGGTCCTTTCTCTGGTTGATGGCAAAAAGGAAATTGTTAATCAACAAGCAGCGTGTGACCCGACATCTAACAATGGAGAATGGTTGTGACTTCTTTGGGTGTTCGTGAATCGCAGGTGCATGGTTGTCAAAGTGAGTAATAAATCGGTAAGAGCCGAGTCGTGTCCACAGGGATTATGAAAAAATTCAATTCTACGCTAGTCAACAATATTTGAAATCTGGTTGGATGAAATTTTAGAAAATTAAAATTAATGTAAAGAAATTTTTTCTTTTTTTTAACAAAATTAACTTAAATTTAAATAAATTTCTAAACAATTACTCAAGTCAATGCGACCAAAATAACTATGGATATGACAAATTTGTGCAGAAATTAATTAAGAAAAGATTGCAACAATTTACTAATTAAAATTTTGAATGGCAAAGGGGAATGACTTTCTCTTAGGGAATGATATTTTTGTCAACCTTAATATTGAATTAGCTATCCCCCACAACTGAATTATCATAACCGTGTAGGTGAACTTTAAGAGTAATTAATTTCCTTTTTTTAAAGATGAATTAATTTATCCACTTTAGATGTCACTTAGTAATCCCTTACTTAAGTTTTTCCTAGAGTTTCTTAAGTTCCAAAACTTCAATTTTTACCTCCTAAGTTTCTTGAGTCTCCCAACTCACAAGAAAATCCTATTCGAAATTTCCTTCAATCTTCTAGCAAAAACCCCTTTTTCCAAAAGCGAATTTATACCAAGGTAATTTCCAATAATCCAAAGGAATAACAAATAAATCCAAGGAAAAATCAACAAATAAATAAATTTTCAATCATGGATTCCAGCAAAATTCAATATTAAAGCATCAATAAAAATATCAAATTCCTAAGAGAAATTAAGGTTTTAGCCACAAATCATCATGTCAAGCAATCCAAAAATATAAATGTTAGGCAAACTCATGAAGGTATAAAAAATAAACGAAGAACAAAGCTCCAGTTATGCAGCAAAATAAAAATGGTTTCCCAATTCCTTGTGTGGCTGATTGCATGAAGACGCTGCTTTTTGTGTGGAGAGTTGTGTCTTGTGGAAGATTGATGTGTGTGAAATAAAAAATGGGGGCTTCTTAGTGGAATGGTGAGTGGAAGTGTTGGTTTCAAGGCTTGGGTGTGGCCTTGTTTTTGAGGCGTTGCGTTTATGGAGAAATGGTGATGAAGGCTTGCGTGAGTGAGAGGATGGAGGGCTGCATATGTTGCTTGGATGTGTGTTGCTTTGATTGAAGTAGCTGCTGGCTGTTTCGGTGGAGTGGAGGTGTATAAGTTGAGGCCTGGGATGCGTGAGTCTGTCCTTGCGTTGGCTGCTGGAAGATGCTGCTCTTTTGGATAGTGATGCATTGGTGAAGTGTGGAGGCTGCTGGAGATGTTACATTGATTGAGAGTGAAATGGAATAATTGGCTGCGTGAATGTCGTGAGTGAGTGGTGGATGGGGGTTGCTTGGTCAAGAATGAAGAGCATTTTTTCTTGCTTTGGAGGCTAGCTGTTGTGTGTGAGTGTTGAAGATTGGATAGGAAAAATTCAAGAATTGCGTCTATGGTGGCTCTTGGGTGGAGGCTACGTTGAAGATGTCCAAGATTGGAGAGGAAAAATTCAAGATTCATGTATGTAAATGTAGGCTGGTTAATAAAATGGGGCTGTCTTGTCTTTTATGTGTGGAAAGTGGAGGCTTGATTGTGAGTTGCGTGAATGTGTGGGCTGGTGGATTAAAGTGTGAATGGAGGCATGGATTCTTGGCTGGTTGGAATAGATTTTTTAAGGTCAAATTCGATAGTGCATAAAAAATAAATGGCAATGATTTAGGAGCTCAAAATTTAACAGTATCTTTACCTTTGAGTTAGCTTCAATATGAGACTTGAATAACTGGATTTTGCCATCTGAATCAAAACTTATTATCGAAAAATCATCAATAGGTCATTCTGGCGCTCTAAAATCTGACGTGAATTTCGTTAATTTATTTCTCCTAAATTTTAACTCAGAAAAATCTGCAATTGGTCCCAAAAAAATTGTCAATGAGTCAATAATTTAAGTATGAAATTTCAAATTTTTTGGGTAAACCAATCTTGAGATAAAAATTCCACAATAACTAGAGGTCAAGTCTGCTAGAAAATCAAAAGTAGTGCAATTCAAGTCTATTTGTTTCATTTATACACTTTGCATCAACGAATCTCCAATAATGTTAAAACATGATAAACTAGCTATAAATGAACATAAAATGAATATAAATGACTCTAAATTAATTCCTAAACATATATGAAAATATGAGTGTATTAGTGGGCAGGAGGAGTCGACTATTCACGCTATAAGGGACTGTCCTTGGGTAACCTCATTATGGCATAAATTTCCTCATGCAATGATTGCTGGAGATTTTTTCAATCAAGATGAAAGGAACTGGCTCAGGTCCAACCTTCACCAGCACGTACATCTGAATTAGACATAGTGGGCTACTATTTTCAGAGTTGCTGGTTTTTTTGGAAATGAAGAAACAACAACATTTTTTAGCTGGGTTTTGTTTGGCCAATAGAGGGAACTAAAATTGTCATGGCGTATGTTGATTAGATCACAAGAGCCAGCGAAATGGAAAACTGGGTTTTCCATCTACAGGGCTTACATATGGGTACACTAGTAAGAAGGACCAAAACCATGGAGGGGTGGATAAAGCTTAATACGGATGGAGCATAGAAACAGGGTTGCAACATTGCATCAGCAGGCGAAATTATTAGGACCTGCCATGGCAAGTAGTGTGCAGGCTTCCTATAGAATATAGGAGTAGGCGATCCTCTTTCTGCCGAACACTGGGGAGTACACTCAGGACTTATTATGGCATGGGACCAAGGCTATCATTGTGTGATAGTCGAAGTGGACTCATTCGAAATTATTAACATTCTCTCCTCGTCCAACAATATGACTGATATTAATTTTTTAGTGACTGGTATCTGAGAGTTAATACTTCGAGCATGGGAGGTGCAGCTTAAGCATACATATCAAGAAGGCAATCAATGTACAAATAGATTGCTTAATCTAGCCTCCTCAGTAGAGCCGACACTATATATCCTTTAGGAACCTCCACCGAAGACGTCCTACACCAAGACATGAATAGCACTCCTTATTGTCGAGCCTTACATTGGTAGGGGGATAGGGTTCAAGTGCTAGTCCGTTTTGGTTCTTGTAATTAAAAAATATATATCGCCGAATCTGAAATCGACCTGGATAAGGAAAAGGAGCAATTTTCATAAAGTGCGTTATATCACAACAGCAATACCTTAGAATACAGTAAAAGTAAAGTGGAAAATGTGAAAAAGGTAAAGCTGCTGTGTGTTCCTGGCCATGGTTCAAAAATTGCGCATTTCTTTCTCCACAAAGAAACATCCCGAAGGGCCATCACTGGGCAGAAGTGCCAACCTCACAGTATGTTCAGCTCCTTGTGCAGACGTAAGCATGCCAACATTGTTGGTCATATCCGTCTTGCAAAAGCCTGGACAGAGGCAGTTAACACGGAAACTGGGATATCTTTTTGCCAGAATCCTAGTGTAGGCGTTCAATGCAGCTTTTGAAATAGTATAGGCAGAGAAGTGAATAGGCCAGCCATTGTCTTCTAGCTTATCTTCCTTGAGATCATTCACAAACTTGTTCACCACCTCGTCAATTCTCTCTTCACATAGATTTTCATAGTACTCCTTAATAAAATCAAACAAAGAACTTCAGAGTTCAGACACAACTCTGCAGATGTTTAAGTACATTGGACACACAACTCATTAGCGATAGTTTCAGGCACATTTTGGAAGTATACGGCATACTAGTTAGTCCCTGAAAACTGAACATTTATGATCCTGGAAGATGGTTCAGTACCTGCAAATATCCCATGCCTGAGGAAACATTAACAATCCTAGCTGAATCTGATGACTCCAGGAGGCGAAGAAGAGCTTCAACCATTCTTTTTGCAGCATAGTAGTTGGTATCCAGGCATTTTTCTGTCAAATCAATCTCCTGTCTTGCTAATTCCTTCCAACTGACCTGCACTCCATCTGGCTGCAGCATCAAAACCCAACTTCTTTTTTAACCTTCTTCTAACTATGAACAAATACTTCACATCTAAAATCTGACAACAGCATTAAAAAAAACTTCAGATAAGACAGGACAGAATAGATGTTCTTTCCCTTAGGGTTCAAGGGTACTGGGTTACTAGACCTGTTGATTTCAAAGGTTACTGCGCCAATTGCTGCTAAACTCATCATAAATTGACAACAAGAACAAAAGACTTGTAGAAGGTTTACTTACCCAGCCGTTACAAATATTGGTAGCTTTCTGGAAAACATCTGTGTCAAATGAAATAGCGACAATCCCTGCATTATTCACCTGTACAAGGTTTCAAACAACTGTGAGGCAGATGCGTCATGCTTCCAATGATTGCTTCTAACAACAACTGAATGCAAAGTGAAGTATCGTACCAAGATATCAAGCTTTCCAAACTGGGATTTGATGAATTCTGCCAAAGAAGCAATGCTATCAGGGTCCACCACATCAAGCTGGTGGAAAACCACAAGGTCATGGGAGAGACCAGAGCTTACGAGATTTTGAACAGCTTCAAGACCCCTTTTCTCGTCTCTGGAAGTTAGTAAGACCACAATCCCATTAGAAGCCAACTGTCTACATATTTCAAGTCCTATCCCTCTGTTTGCTCCAGTAACCACTGCATACCTGAAAAGAAGTTTGGTAGTTTGAGAAGGAGGATAGTTGAAGAAGAAGCTCCAAATGGACAACTTTACCGCTTTCCTGCAAGAATAGAAGAGTCCTGCGCCATAGCTGATTAGTTTGTAATCAACAGGATACTGAATGGTTTAGCGAGACACTTACGACAACATGTTATTATGCCTTATCTTTATCTTTTTCCATTTTTCAATTTTTGTTGGTTGACTCAAAAGTCAACCAGTCATTTTAATATTTGAGATTAATCATAAAAAATATTAATTTTTACTTATAAAATTTAAAAAGTAACAATAAAATATTCTAAATTTCAATTTTTGACAAAAATAACATTACATTAATTTCTCTGTTAATATGAATAATGAAACGAGCTATTTCAAATTAGTATTTTTCACGTAATTGTCACATATTATATTTGTGTCAAGTAACAAATAAACAAACAAACAACAACTCAGTAAAAAATCTTCATGATATGCGAAATATGATAAAGTTTAATAGTATGTAGCCTTACTCCTAATTAATAGAAAAATTGTGTTTGAATATTTGTATCAAGTAAAAAAATATGTTTAATAAATTAAAAGTATCAAATACTCTAAAATAAAATAGTGTACAATTATTTTAAGGTGTTTAATATTTTAATTTATTAAAAAAATTTATATATGTCATAAATACAATATGTGATTCCACGTGATAAAATATTAATTTGACATAATTCACCTTATCATTTATATTAATAGGAAAATTAACGGTAGACTATTTTCGTTAAAAATTAAGAATTAAAGTATTTTAACACTATTTTCTAAATTTTAAATTAATATTACAAATTAAAAAAATTACAGGTAAACCTACTATTGAATAAATCAAATACATTATGATTCTTTGATATTTTAAATAGATTTTAGTTTTATAATGTCGATGTAAAGTTGATCAATGACTAATCAATAAGTGAGTTAGTAAGGGGCTCTCCTGGATTAAGTGAAGTCGTAAGTTCGAACCCCCTCATGTATTTAGTCGTTTAAGACTTGGAGTCAGAGCTTTGCCTCCTGCAAAGGACCTAACCGGCTCAAGCGGGGATTAATCTGGGTGTAGATAGCTTTAAAATATTGTTCCATAGTTGGAACCTTTCTAAGACACCTCGTGGGTAACAAAAAAAAAAGATTCAAACATCTAGAATGTAAACAGTACTTATGATAGAATAATCAACTGGCAACTACCAACCACTCAATACATGATGTATCAAAGTATCTTTCTGTCTGTTTTATTTTTGAGGTTACTTTATATATATATATATGTAACGGGGCCTAAGCCTAAGGAAGAATTACATGTATGTTACATGAGGGAGAGCAACTCCAAGTAAGTCTGCTAACAGTAGGGCGAAATTCCACCCACGACCTCGTGAAACCATTGTACTCCTAGTGACAATCTGTAGCTGTGATTAGCTAACCAATCCACACAACAATTACCCTCTCGATATACATGGTGCACCCGCACCTCCCAGTTTCGAGAAAGGAGTTCTCTGATGATTGACACCATAGTATTTACCATCTGATGATGCTCACTAGAAATGAAAGAAACCACCAAAGCTGAATCTATAGACTTATCCACTCTGGAATAACCATGTAATCATGCGAGGTGCAAGCCGTGATAAACTGCCCATAATTCTGCCTACCAAGACGTGTAGAACCCCAAGTTAGCAACAAAGCCCACTAGCCAGCGACCACTAGCATCTCTGATCGGTCCCCCAGCTGTAGCCGGGTGTTAACAAGAATATTTGCTGAATATTTGCTTGATTTTGGAACTTATCTTGTGCCGATCAGAATAAGATCAAGCAGATTTTATTGTTTTGATTGAGTTGGCAGGAAATATTCTGTTAAGGAAATAAAAGGGAGATATTTTAAAAAAGATAGAGGAAATCAGCTGAAAAAGAAGGAGGAAGATCTTACACCTGAAGCTATTAAAGGAGGAGGGAGCTGCATGCGAGGACACAAAAAGATTGTTCTTGTTTTCTTTTAATTCATTATTGTATTCTAGATTTCTCGGAGAACTATGTTTAAGAACTCCAATTTTGTTCTTTCTACAACCATGATAGCTTAGTCTTCTTCGATTGAAGGCACAGTCAAGATTGGTTTCCAAGTTATGAGATTTTAGGCTTCATCGTAAATTCCTTGCTAATATTTATGAATTTCCAGATTTATTTATAAGGTTTTTCATGATTGTTGTTACAATAGGATCCTTATGATAGCATGTAAGATTAACTGGAAGCTAATTATGTAACATCCCGTTACCGTTAGCAAGGGTATTTTGGTAATTGGGACAGACTGATAGGATTTCACTGCATTCATTGACTGAACATGTTACTGGCCTCTAATTATAGAGGAACAGGTTTATTGCATATG
>JANITW010000004.1:3597452-3608128 GCA_027564335.1 Erythroxylum williamsii | reverse complement strand
GATTTTGAACAGCTTCAAGACCCCTTTTCTCGTCTCTGGAAGTTAGTAAGACCACAATCCCATTAGAAGCCAACTGTACATATTTCAAGTCCTATCCCTCTGTTTGCTCCAGTAACCACTGCATACCTGAAAGAAGTGTGGTAGTTTGAGAAGGAGGATAGTTGAAGAAGAAGCTGCAAATGAACAACTATACCTCTTTCCTGCAAGAACAGATGAGTCCTGTGCCATAGCTGATCAGTTTTTAACCAACAGGATACTGAATGGTTGCACTTTGACGAGACACTTAGGGCAACACATTCCTATGCCTTATCTTTACCTTTTTCCATTTTTTAAATTTTAATTCAGATTTGGTTGACTCAAAAGTCAAAAGTCAACCAAACATTTTAGTATTTAAGATTAATTATAAAAAAAATCTTAATTTTTACTCAATTTTATAATATTAATTTAAAATTTAAGAAGTAACACTAAAATATTCTAAATTTCAATTTTTGACAAAAATAGCATTACATGATTAATCCGTTAATGTGAATGATGGAGCGAGCTATTTTAAATTAGTATTTTTTTCCCGTAACTATCACATATTATATTTGTGTCAAGTAACAGAGAAACAAGCAAACAACAACTCAGTAAAATTTTTATTGATACATGAACTATGAGAAAGTTTAGTAATATGCAACCTTATTTTTAATTAATAGAGAAATTGTATTTGAATCTTTGTGTCAAAAAATATTGTTTAATAAATCACAAATATCGAATACTCTAAAATAAAATAGTGTATAATTATTTTAAAGTGTTTAATATTTTAATTTATTAAGAAAATTTATATATGTCATAAATACAATATGTGATATCCACGTGACAAAATATTAATTTGACGTAATTCACCGTATCATTTATATTAACAAAAAATTTAAAATTAGACCATTTTTGTTAAAAATTAAGAATTAAAGCCTTTTAATGCTATTTTTTAAATTTTAAATTAGACCATTTTTGTTAAAAATTAAGAATTAAAGCCTTTTAATGCTATTTTTTAAATTTTAAATTAATATTATAAATTAAACCTAATATTTAAGCCAAGTCGGTGGTTAATGATTAAATCAAAGATATTATGATTCTATGATATTTTAAATAGATTTAAAGTCGATCAATGGCCAATCAGTAAGTTCAAATATCTATAGTGGAACCAGTACTTGTGATAGAATAATCAATTGTCAACTGCCAACCACCCAATGCATGATGTAGCAGAGTATAAGATTCTAAGTAGTATCTTTTTTTTATTAAATGAAAAAGCACAAACAGTTAGCTAAACTAATATGGAGATACTAATCTCAGCTATGTCCTCTACGAGGATCGATTGATACTCATTAGGTGCAGATACCAAAGTGGTAATTTCAAATTCAAAATTTATAGTAAAATTGACGGGTCAATCGGTATTCCTGTTATCTTCTTTATAAATATGGCAGAATAAGACTACCTAATTATAATTAAGTAGCTTGTTAATGCCCAAAATAAGTGGATTAAGAGACGTGGTGTGGTTAGTAGAATGAGATAGAAGCCTAGATAGCACTTGTAAAGACAAGATTAAGCAGTATCTTTATATCTGTTTTATTTTTCAGGTTGCTTTTAACCAAAATGGGTGAGCATTCGGATAATTCGGACCCAATTTTTACTGTTCGGACCTGGCCAAATTACTCGAATTTTTTTCCCTTACCCGGCCCGAACCCGAACTTTCAATTACTCGAACTTACTCGGCCCGATTTACCCGAATTACCTATTTAGCCGGCCCGATTTACCCAAATTATCCTAATTACCTTATTTCATAATTCTTTTAAACCTAATTCAGGTAATCGGGCTGGCCCGAATTTTATCGGAGTTACCCGTCTCGGCCCGAAAATAATTCGGGTAATACTCGGGCCGGCCCGAATTACTCGAAATTTAGCACTTGCTTACCCGAATCAATTCGGGCCGGGCCCGGTAATCGAGCTGGCCCGAATAATGCTCACCCCTGTCAACAAGTCAATCATTAAATTTAATTTTAAAAATTTTATAATCTTTTAATACTTAGAAAAATTATCTTTCAAGCTCTACAACCTCTATTAAAGATTTTACTGAGATAGAGTTCTAATAATAAGTAATAGAGAGCTTTTTAAATAACCCACATAAAAATAGAAAAAAATCAATAATAATAATAGATATTAAAATATAAATAAATAAATAATAGTTAATAAATAAGATACGAAATAAGTAATAATTAAAGTATACAAAAAAATTAATAATGATGATGATAATGTAAGAAAAAAGTTTTGGTTAAATTTCTAAGAGTAATTATATATATTTAAAAGTTTAGACTCATTATGAGAAAAAATTGTTAAAAGATTTAAGAAAATGAAAAGAATCTCTTTATGAGACAACATTTATCTATATTATGTTAAAGTTTTCTATTGCGAGTTATGTCATCGATAAGTTTCAACAGTGATATATTATTTTTTTATTACATTCTCTTTTTTTTTAAGCCTTCATTTTTTTTTTACAATCTCTAACTACAATTTTTCAGCATTTTCTTATTGGAGCATCAGGGTGTCTCTTCTTAATATGTCCAAACTACTTAAGTTTTGTCTCTCTTAAATTTTCAATAATATTAGTCACTTTTAATTTATCTCTCTCTTTTTTTTTTTCTTACAATCTCTAAATATAATCTTTTTGCATCTTCTCACTAAAGCATTTTAAATGTCTCTTCTTAACATGTTTAAACCATTTAAGCCTTGTCTTTCTTAAATTTTCAATAACATTAGTCACTTTTAATTTATCTCTTACTATTACATTCATGAACTTATATTTTCTATTAAGGTTGTATATATAATGGATCATCCTTATCTTCTATACCATTATTTAAGACTATGTACCTATTTAATGAACCAATACTCTTCATAAAGCATAATTGACCTAATTGCTAAACGATATAATTTACCTTTAAGTTTAAATGGCATCTTCTTATCACATAAAACTTCTAATTCAATTCTTCATTTAAACTACTCTAATTTGATCCGTTAAAAAGGAAAAATAAAGTTTTACTTATATTCGCATTATCAATGATTTAAAAAATTATATTAATTCGACTTATTCAACCTCTAAAAAACTTTGAATGAACAACTTATAATTTAATTTATAACTTTTAATTTATTTTATTTTAATAATCCCTATTATAAAAAACTTAATAATTTATTAATTAATCAATCATAAATTAACAATTTTTATAAATCAAAACAAACTAATTAATTTTCATTTACTAATCTTTTTCAATTAAATTTCAACTTTTTAGATAAATAAAGTAGTCTCTTTAATCATTTTCAATTTTAATTAATCTTTAATCAATTTTATAATAATATAATACCTATTAGGTCTTTAAATCTTAATCTTACCGATTTACTTCCAATCTGATTTTGATTTTTAAAACATTTCCCCTTAGACAAGGTCACTGGGTTCTTTGAATGGCTAATAATGAACGGGGCAACCTACAGATAACGTCATCCAAGGCTTTGAACAAAATTTTCTTCTTTCTTGTACATTGACATACCTGTCTCTCTCGGTTGAACGAAAACCTTTTACACAAAAATAAACTGTGTAGATTTTAACCTTTTAAAAACAAACCAACAAAAAAAAAAATGAGTCAGAAAAATCATGGAGAAGGCAAGCAATTCCTATACAAAATAGACAAAAATCGTACATAGATTTAGGTGAAAGTACATCTACAAGACTAATAGTTCAATACTTGCCGTGTTCAATAGCTAGCTATAATTTAAATAGGGAAGAACTTGGAAAAGGCAGCCATTACTGCCTCCAAAGAAATAGAGAATGTAAATGTCAGATCAGACAAAAAGGCATTATTTCTCGTGAACAAGAGGGCTGTATTCAGGGAACCACATGTTACGCTTCACATAGGCAACCGTCTCCTCCTGCATAAACGATCATGTTTAAGCAATTAGTATCAGTTTTTATGGGAAAACATTCGAATGTGACATCCAAAATCTTGCATACTTTTGGCATGTTCTTGAGATCTTTGGGGCCAACATCACCGTGTCCCTCTGCCAGCCCTTCTGCAACAGCTGCTCGCACAACAGCAGCACCAACTTCTGCTGTAATGTCTCGAATACTGCAAAACATTGTTAATTAGCATGGTTTCAATCTACGGGAAACATGTAACAGGACAAATCTCAATCTTGTTTGTGGGTTCTATAAGTTTTAAGTCATAGGTGGGTCCTTATCAACATGCCACAAGAGGAGCAGCATCTAAATCTTCCCAAGTGAACCAGTACTAACATGCAGATTATTGATTACCAAATACATTACGCTGTATGCAGATGACAGTAAAACTATGAAAATTTTTAATATTAAGAGCTTGAACAGTCACCTGTTAATTGATGGAAACAAAATGCCGTTTTCAATTTCTTCGTCTGTCATGTAAGAAGCGAGGCTGTACAAGAAGGATATTATCATCAGTTGTTAAAGAACCTTCGTGCCAGAATTACAAGATAAAGGGTTCATTTTCAACTTTACTACTACACTAGAGCTTATGAATCTTTAGCGAAGAACAAGCACGAAAAAATTAGAGGTTAGCCTAAATCAGGGGGTACATATCTTCGGATATCACTATTTATCAGAGTTCAAATCCTTGGTAAGGTAAATGCATGGAATAAGCGATTTAAGAATTTAGGTTCATGGTCCAAACCGTTCTGCAGCTGCTTGTAACATTCCATCTGTAATGAATCTTGCACCTGACAAAACAGCCCCCAAACCAATCCTGAAAAGGTGCATAAATGTTTGTACATATGTCAGAACCTGGACATCACAGTTTAAAGTTTCAAGCCAAGGCGGGAATGCATACCCAGGAAATAAATACATATTATTTGCTTGATTTACATAACCTACTTTTCCATTCCCTGAAAACACATCCTAACTTGTTAGTCATAAATCAAAACAATGAATAAAATGTGTGTGGGTCCGTAGATCTATATATGTACCTCATCAAGTCATTACCAGTACAAGATAATACTGAAGCATACCAACGATAGGAAAAATCAATAAATGGATGTGAAACATACCAAGATCAACATTCTCAAACGGGCTTCCACTTGCAAAAACTATATTTTCTCCAGCATACTTGAACGCATCAGCAGCAGTACACTCAGCTGTTCCACAGAACAGGCGTAAGTAGAAAATTATTAAGCCTTCGTGACAAATTGTAGAAATTTAAGGATCTTGCAAAAAGGAACCATTTTTTGTGGGGTTGGACATGGCAAAAATAGCTGGTTTAGATGAACCGGATTCTCGCATCGCCTTGAGTACCTGATTCAATTTTCAACAGAAGCTTGTGAGGTACTGTATCATGAAAGAGGAACACAAAGCCTACTGATCAAGAAATCAAACGCGATATATAATGTAAAAGTAATTTTCAAGATTAGATCCAATGAATTTATGTTTCTGAGTTCGACTTATTACGATTTATATAATAAAAATAGGATTACCTCCTCATTGAAGACCCCACCAACTCCAGATAAACCAAGAAGCACATCAGGCTTGACCTTCTTAACCTGAATTTTGTAACTATCAGAAACAAGAGTTGTTTACATATGTGTGCTTAGCTTTACAAATTAACATATTGAAATAATTTATGGTTGTTCTCTCTATGAAATTTATAATCAGAGTCAGTAAACTGTCCACGGCAGCAGTGGTCATACCACTTCAATTAGACTAGATCCCTCCTTAAGTCCTTCAGCATCTGCCAAGTCTTTTGCAAATGGTGCTGCTGCTGGATCAAGATTCTTCCTCTCTTTTGTGATGAGGCCCTGCACAAAGAGAAGTCTTACTTTTAACCAAGGGCAAATAATTTACAGGATATTTTGTCATGATATGCATAAATTTCAACAGTATATTGTCTACCTTGCGGCTTATTTTTTTAACTTTCAACTATATTTAGTGTCTTCATTGATGGATTCAAGATTGCAAGATGGAGAATCTTGAAAAACATTACATTTCTAATTCATTCAAATATAAACAACCTCCCAGCTATACTGGAATGAAATGGAGAAAGTTATGGCCGTACAATGAATAGAACCATACATCTTTATCAAGCAGGAAAAATTGATTCTTTACAGTTGTCTCATTGCTCCCTGACATTCTTGAAACAGCCTGTGCTGCCATTTTAAGGACACCAAGTCCTGCACTATAACCAATAAATACAAGCAAAGGACTCAGCACGCTTGATAAAAAAGTGAACTCATCATTCAAAATCAATGAGATACCTTCCAGCTCCAGCTACAACTATCTTTTGTTTCACAAAGTCAGATAAAGGACGCCCTTGAGCTCTGACAGTTCCCAGTAATCCAGCAAGTGCAACACCTGCAGTTCCCTACAAGGCAGTATGCAAAAATATCTTAATGGTGGAAGCAGCTCTAATAGTTTCTACCCGTATGCATAACATAATTCTCCAGCTAAATGTAATTCAGCAGAATGATAGAGCAAGCACTCACCTGTATGTCATCATTGAACATGCAGAACTTTGTACGATATCTTTCAAGGGTTTCAAATGCCCACTTCATTTGAAAATCTTCAAACTGTTAAGATTAGATTAACAACAGTTAACATTCATGAACCAAGAATACAGAAACTGCAGAACTATGATAATGCATAAAAGAAAACCTGGACAATGGTCTTGGGCCATCGAGTAAAAACAGCTTCCATGAACTCATCAACAATATATAAGTACTCTTCTCCTTCCAGTCTAGGTTGTCGAATTCCTAAGTCTATGCATTTGAAATGACATGATTATGTCTTATAGAAAAAGAAATTTGATTAAAACTTTTCACAGTCCACCTTTTTTCTATAGCAGAAACCATTAGAAAAACAATTAAAACATCAACTGTTTACACATTTACTCACAGAGACGATCTTCAAGTAGTTTCTGATTGTTAGTACCGACATCTAGCATAACTGGAAGAACCTGAAAAATACAGGCAGTGAAATGATAAGAAAGTTTTTCAAGAGCCTTGTTAAATTCCATACGCCGACAACATTTATTTAAAGGCAACAGCAAAATGAGGTTTCTGGACTTTTAAGTGGCATTAATAAGTAATCAGGGGAAACCATCCTCATGCACATAACGAATTCTAGTGTTATACATCAATACGGGAGCTTAGTAAGCGTGAAATTTAGAGTTTGGAAGTACAGGCATCGAAATACACATGTATAGGATACAGAGGAAGTGAGCAAGAGAGGAAAGCCCATACTCTCTGTGGGTTGAATCCAGCAGCAGCAACATACATATCAAGTTTGCCGATGGGTATGCCTATTCCTTGAACCCCAAGGTCTCCAAGGCCAAGAATACGACTGCCATCTGTTAGGACTATCATGTCTACCTGAAACATAAAGTAACAGTTTTAACTGATTAACCATAAAGAACAGCAGGAGAAATTATTCAGCAAGTGTTCAAATTTGGTTTCCAAGTCACACAAATATGTCCTCAACCAGCAACTATGGATTAACATAGAACCCAGAGTAATGATAAGTAACTTCCAGCAAGGAAACAAAGGCTGCGATTAAAACTGGTCCATCTTTGCAATATCAAAAATGCATCCATATTGGCAATTCATGAAGCTTATTGTGCGCTAGAATGCGTGTACAGCAATGCTAGAGCAAATGTGCTTAAGCTCCGATAAAGAGAGACAGAGAAGCGCATTATGCTGCAGTACTTGAAGAATCAACAATACCTGCTGAGCTGGCCAATTGTAGATCATTGACATCATCTCTCCCTTATCCTTTGCACTAAAGTACATTCCCCGCGGGCGTCTGAATAAGCCTGAATAATTTTGGCATACTAACCCTACAGTCGGTGTATATATAATGGGGGCAAAATCTTTGATGTTATCAATCAGAACCTAGACAAGCAAAAGGAGCAAAAGTACTTTATATCTAGGTATATTCAATTAAATGGTTTCAATATATTCAATTTAGTAAGGAAAAGGACACAAAACTTACTCGGTAGTATAAGGTCTCATTCCTATCATGCAGCCGATTCAACATCCTCCATTTTGCCAAGGACACAATGCCATCAGGTTGGCCCTTAGTATTTCTCTCCAATGATCGATATGATTCCACTGGTTAATACAGTTAAAACAGCACATTAGTGTAGTTAATAGCAAAGAAAGAGGCACGAGACTAAATCGCATGCTTCCACACACACAAATTGAAATGGCATGTTCAATAGCACAAGGTGGGAACTTAACAAGCCGGATGAGTAAAACTTAAAAAGGATAAAATGATGAAATGGCGTATAATGACAGCGATCGTCATAGTTGTAACTTGTATTTCCATAACAAATGTCCTACTATCGTACTGGTTCTCAGAAATCATTGCAGATGGGATTCAAGATTCTTTAACTAATCAAACAAGAAATAACCTGATAAGCAGCTAATCTCTGTTGCTGTAAATACAAGAGATTAGCATCAGCTAAACTTACTAAAACGTGCATACTGCTGCTCGAACGATATCACACGAGGTGGAAGGAGGCCACGCAACCCTAGTCGATCTCTCTCCGACAAAGGAAATCCGGTATCCTGTTCTTGAAAAAGAAAACAAACAGACCAAAAAAAAATCTTTATGCAACATACTCAACCGCATTCATCACTCTCTACTGGATACGCATGCTTCAAGTAACTGTAACGGAAACAAACATAACGCACCACAGGAACAAACACGCAATCGTCAGTTAATTCCAATCAGAAGCAACTCGCATACCTTGTTGAACCAGGGATCGTGGAGAATATCAGCGCCACGCTTGTGAACAATACAAGGACCTGAGACCCCGACGGAAAACAACCGCCGAGATCGGCCCAAATTGGACGCCGCGAATCGCGCGAGTCTCCACATCTGACAGTGCCCCTAGCGACCGAGATCTCCACAATATCAGATAATCTTCCTACTAGACTCCTTCCAGATTCAAAAGCCTAGTGCTAGCATTCCATATCAGAGCGTTTTACTGATCCACACACTCTTTGAAACAGAGAGATGAGAGTGAACTCATCCACTTCGATCTCCAAAGTCCACGACTTCCGCTTGTTTACACGAATATAGAAAATTAAAAAAATAGTTCTTTTTTTTTTCCCCCACTCAGGTCTGACACAGAGCACTGTTACTCGTGCCCGAAGTGTTCGGGCAGAAAACGGGCAGTGGAAGGTATATTTAGTACGACACGTGGTGGTTTGGGATTGGAGATTTGTTCTACAAGTAGCGAGTCAACATTTGATGATTATTGACTTGTCGGAATTAGAAGTCGGGCGATAGGGCCCACTAGGCTAAAAAATTCGCCTGTCGATGCTTGCCAAGTGGTCGGTGATCTTTTTTTCTCTTTTTGTTTTTTTTGTGTTTATATTAATTGGAGATAATAAATTCCGAACAGCCAGGAGTACATGATTGAAATTGAAATTATTAACTTCTTATAAAATTAAACCGAAATTAAATAATTAAGAGAATATATTTAAATTTTAAAGATTTAATTAATATTGAACCGTAACGACTAAACGGAAACAGTTCATATTTATCAAAGAAATTAAAATTTAATAAAATTTTATTAAATAAAAATTAATTAATTAATTAAGATAAACAAAACTAAATAGTATAAAACTGAACTAATAAAATCGATCTTGCAATATTTTTGGGATTAAATCATTCTAATTTTTAATAATTGCTTTAAATTGAAAAATAATACCATGATAAATTAGGAATGGCAACTCAGAGCTCGAGCATCGCCAAGCCGAAGTCATTAGCCCAGGCTAAGCTGATTGGATTTCGAATTTAGCTTTATAAAAAATAGGGCTTCAAGTAAGGTTCAGGTTCGAGCTGCCTAAGTTCAGGCCGACTTGAAATCTAGCCCTAATAAATAAAAAACAAATTATTTTATTTAATTAAATAATCAAAATTAATTAATTAAATTCAAATTTGAGAGTTTAATATAATTATAATAAGTTATTAATTTATATAAATTTTAATTAGTTTATAATATATTTCATTAGGCTTAACTTTAGAAAATTGAACCTGGTCCGTTTCACCCTAATTAAAACAAGCAAGGAAAGGTGTAGATGCCATTACTTGACCGTAGAAAGAAAGCAAAAGCGGAATTCAAGAATCAAATCCCGGGAGATTTCCATGCTGCGTTAACCTGCATTCTGAACAGGTACATTCTTTTGTTTCCAGTGAATAGTTCGGAAGGTTGTAGTGAAGTGGTAAAGAGAAGAACCGGATGCCCAAGGCATGGGTTTTGGTTTTGGGTTATGTAAAAGTGGTTGGTTGAAATTGATTCCTTTCCATCGAAGGAAAACGAAAAGCGTCTAAGTCTAGAAAGGAAGAAAGAGAGAGAGAGAGAGAGCGATTTCAGTTGACTAATGCTTTTCGGCTTCACATCTCAGATGCCCTGCGGGGTGCGGCGAACTGAAGTTGCTTGTCTCCTCCCAAAAGTTCTTTTAAGTACTGCTGTAGACGCAGACGTGACGTAGATTGCCGGGCCGCTTCGGGTTCGTTGTTCAAAGTTGTCAATTACTCATTTTCTACTTTTAGCCTTTTTTACTCATTTCTGACGTCAGTTCGTTGTACAACCCAAAAAATTAAAAAAAAAATTGTCTTTTAAG
>JANITW010000004.1:3563804-3585644 GCA_027564335.1 Erythroxylum williamsii | reverse complement strand
TTTATTTTCCTTGTGTTGCTCTGTTGTAATTCTGCTATACACCAGTAGCATTTCTGTTATGTTGTAAGAAAACAATCCTTCAACAACAATACAAACGCAGAGTTTCCATTTTAAATTCTTCTTGATCTACATCCATTACATTGGTGCTTTCATTGCTTATGGCGGAAAATACTCGCCTTAAGGAACTCTCCACCGATATCAAACGGTTGGTGGACACTATGGAAAAACGCGATAAAGAATATGCTATTCGGTTCGAAACGATGGAAACAGCCCTTGCTGGGTTACTCAAGCAACCGTCTGGTCCACCGTCGCACCCTGCTAGTACCTCCACTTATCAACCTTTTCAGGTACGGAATGTTAAGCTAGATTTTCCTCGGTTTGATGGATCGGATGTTCTTCAATGGATCTTTAAAGCTGAACAATTCTTTAGCTATTACAATACACCAGATGAACATCGTTTAACTATTGCTGCCATTCATCTAGACAAAGAGGTTGTTCCTTGGTATCAAATGTTAACTCGCACCAATTCCTTCCATTCATGGGTTGCTTTTACACGAGCTCTTGAACTTGAATTTGGACCTTCTCCCTATGAATGTCCCAGAGCACAATTGTTTAAACTGACACAGACCACTACTGTACATGATTATTATGTGCATTTCATAGCTCTTGCTAACAGGGTTCAGGGAATTACTCCCGAAGCAATGTTGGATTGCTTTATTGGAGGTCTTCAATCTGATATCCGTCGTGACGTCATAGCTCAAGCCCCAACCACCTTAATTCGATCTGTGTCCCTAGCCAAGCTATATGAAGAGAAGTATGTTGTTACACCACGCTCTTCTATTTCCACTCCTTGGCCTAAAACACAACCCACTCCAAACAACCTACCTATTAGCCAATCCATCAAATCAACCCCTCTACCCCCACTTCTTCCCTCACCCAGTTCGTCTCTCCCTACCAATACCCTCAAACTTCCCAATGTTAAAAAAATGACTCCAGCGGAGATGCAGCTCCGACGGGAGAAAGGGTTGTGCTATACTTGTGATGAAAAGTTCACACCAAACCATAAATGCCCAAATAAACAGTACCTTCTTTTGCATCTAGATGACGATCACTCCAGTGACTTACCACCGGACCCTCCTGATCGTCGTGAGCACACTGATCCTCCAGATTCATTGGATCACCATTTGTCTTATAATGCTCTCACCGGATCCTTTGGACTGGGCACCATGAAATTCCATGGCTTTATTAATGGCATGCAGGTTCAAATTTTAATCGATAGTGGCAGTTCAGATAATTTCTTACAACCTCGGTTCGCACATTGTTTAAAATTACCTGTTGAACCGATTTCCAACTTCCAAGTTTTGGTTGGCAATGGTCACTCCCTAGTGTCTGAAGGATTTGTGAAAGACTTGGAGGTTAAGATTCAGGGACACTCCTTCAAATTACCTGTGTATTTGTTGCCTATTACTGGGGCCGATTTGGTTCTAGGAGCTGCGTGGTTGGCTACTGTGGGGCCCCACATTTCTGATTACAGCAACTTGACCCTGAAGTTCTATTTGAATAACCAATTTATCACCTTACACGGTGAGCGCTCCACACTGCCTAGGCCTGCACACTTCACTCATTTACGAAGAATTCACAATATTCATTTACAGTGTTTACCCAATCAGGCTATTCAAACTCCTGCCCAGCAGACACGGTTACATAAGCTATTCGGTTATGACTTCTCTATTGAATACAGGCCTGGGACAGACAACATCGCTATTGATTCTCTATTCTGTTCCTTCTTTATGACTTGGTTTCCAAATCAGATTTGGGAGGATTTAGTAATGGATTTTCTCACCGCCTTCCTTCCTCAGGCCGATTATTCAACCAAGGGTGTGGCAGAGACCTTCATAACAACGGTGGTGACATTGCATGGTTTCCCTACGCCTGTTGTTTCTAACAGAGACACAGTCTTCACCAGTCAGTTTTGGCAACATCTCTTTCGATTGAGTGGCACCTCTCTTAACATGTATACTGCAAACCATCCACAGTCTGATGGGCAGTCTGACGCCTTGCACATCTGCCTTGAAATGTATTTACGTTGCTTTACTTATGAAACTCCTACGGAATGGGTTAAACTCTTACCTTGGGCCACATATTGGTATCCTACCGCCTATCCTACTAGTCTTGGCATGACCCCTTTCAAGGCTTACCCTGACTTCAACCTTGAGAACAAGGTTGTTCTTAATGGGGGAGGAATTGTAAGCAACTCAGTTAGAAGAGGGGTAAATGCGACAGATATTGCAAAAATTAGAGATGGACGCGTGGCTACTGATCCGCTGCATCAGGAAAAGAGAACCAGCTATAGACCCAAAAGAATTAACACTAGGCTGAGTGGTTATGATTGGCTAGCAAGTAGTATTAAAGTTCGGTTAGGGGAAAGAGAAGGCATGAAAGGATTGATTCTAGTTTCTCTCTCTCTCTCTCTGAAGTTCTTTCTGTTTCTGGAAAAGTAGCTCGTCATTTTCGTTTATTTTCCTTGTGTTGCTCTGTTGTAATTCTGCTATACACCAGTAGCATTTCTGTTATGTTGTAAGAAAACAATCCTTCAACAACAATACAAACGCAGAGTTTCCATTTTAAATTCTTCTTGATCTACATCCATTACAGCATCATAGTGAGTAATCGGATGTTTCAATACAGAATCATACCAGCTTTGTGAAAAATGAAGAAATTCCATACAATCCAAGATTATAAACTGAACTGTGTGATTTCTCATACATAAGACTTGGAAATCTAGAATTGGTTCATTTGGAAACAACAGTTCCATACCTAAATGAGATGGTAAGAAGCTGATTATGTAAACAAGTGGATAGCTGTTTGGACAAGTATGATATCCTTCAAAGAATCTCTCGTAAGTGAAGCAAAGAAAAAGCATTTGGACATGTAACAGGCTAACTATAGAGATCATTGAATCAATAGCAATATGGTCTGATTGAAGAGGCTCGTACAGGGAACGTATCCAAACAATACCCAGGACAGGAGATTCAATTAACCTAGACTCGGAAGCAGAAATTTCACTTTGACAGGTATTTGGACATGTAACACGCTAACTATAGGGATCATTTGATCAATAGCAATAAATCCTCTTTGAAGAGGCTCATCTACAGATCTTCTGGAAATAATACCTGGGACAGAAGATTCAATTAACCTAGACTTGGAAGCAGAAATTTCACTTCGACAAGCATGTGGAGATGTAACAGGCTAACTATAGGGATCATTGGATCAATAGCTATAAATCCTCTTTGAAGAGGCTCATATACACATCTTCTCGAAATAATGTCGGGGACTGGAGATTCAATCAACCTATACTCAGAAGCGCAAATTTCACCTCAGCCCGTCAATGGGCTAATTTAGGGCATTTATAACACGACCAAAAGACTGCAATCTATAGATTCATACAATAATTCCACACCTGAAAGCCATCTTTGTGTCAAAGACAATATGACAATCACAAGATCCATGACATACACAGGGCAGCGGAACTCGTCATAGAAGAAATTCATTTCATCTCCTTTGGATAGAACACTGTCAATCCACTGTACAGATCACATGTCAAGCACTAGGAATTGAATGTTGTAGAAACATTAAATGAATGTAAAGTATGCATCTTTAAAGAACCTGAATTGGAAGAGACTTTGGAACAGGCGAGATAGTCTGTGGACCAAAGATGATACTGCTCCTCAAAATCGCAAAATTGGGGCATTTCTCTGATATAAGCTGCTCAGCAGCCAATTTAGATTTGCCATATAGATTTACAGGAACAGTCTCGTCTTCTTCCTTGTAGAAGGACTTTACCCCTTGATAAACTGGAACAGAACAAAGCACGAACCAAACGATTAACCATCGATCGGTTAATCACAAGTAATGTGAGAGGCAAGTCTAACCTTGATCGGTTGATAAATGAATAAGAAGAGTGTTTCCGTCTCTGAAGCTTAACAACCAATCCACAAGTGAAGACGGTACGTTTACAGACATTGCAGCGTCGGGGTCGCTTTCACAGGCGCGAGGAACAGAAATGGCGGCACAGTTCACTACAACGTGAGGGTGGCCGAATTTCTGGGAAACTACGTCGAATCCGTCCCCGGTTCGCAGATCAACTTGGAAGGCGACGGCGCGAGGAATCGCGTGGAGTAATGGGTGAAGAGGGACCGAATTGGAGTGGTGAGTGAAAGCGAGATCGTAAGGGATATCTTCGATCTCCGAAAATCCTTGCAACAGGAGCTGCCCCAAGTAGCCTGTTCCTCCTACCACCAAAACTTTTCTCCTGTTAAGAGCACCCGCCATTGGCGCGAGGTTTCAGGATGCTAGGTCGGGGTCGGTACCCTGGGGATGTAGGAAGGTGGTCTTTGTCCCTTCTTTCACATGGCATTTCCAATTTTTATTTTCTAACGGTATAAATATAATTACACTTTAATTTTCAAATTTATATTCTAAATTAAATCTATTAACTTATTATGACTTCCATTTTTTTTTAAAATAATTTGGTTTGATGCAAACATTATTTTCGTACGTTATATAATTCTTAGAGTATCTAAAAAATATGTTGCATATGCTTGAAAATGAGTGGTCAGTGATTTTAATTTCATTTAAAGCTGTCCAGTACATCAATTTAGCAATAATTTTGAAAACTAAACCTATAAATTTTAATTAAAAATTTAAGTTTAAATGTCTAATTGTAAGAAAATATTTTAATACCATAAATTCAAATTATTTAGCATTAATTTTTATAATTAGATCTTACAAATTATGAAATTAAGAATATAAATTTAAGGTTTAATTGTGAGCGTCATTAGAAAAATCTATCATACAAGGCTTGTTTAATATAGAGTACCTGATTGACATGATTTATAGGGTGTTGCGTTAATTCGGAAGCATACCCAATGCGCATTTAAAAAATAACGCCCTCCTTTTAAAAAAAAACCATTAAGAGATATTATTCTCGAAATGAACATCATTAATTAATTTATTTATAAAAGATTAAGTTTAAAAATAATGATCACAATTTATTTTATTATATAAACGATAATATATCATTAATTAATTTACTTATAAAAGATTAAATTTAAAAATAGTGATCACAATTTATTTTATTATATAAAAAATAACATTATTGGTTATATTGAATTATTAATTTTCGTATTTAAGCCTATTTTATTAATTTTCATAATGTAAAATAATGGAGACGGAGACGAGAGGAGAGCCGTAGATATGAGAACATAGATGCCATCCAACAGCGTAAGAAGTGACACGATACAAATTACAAAGTCGTGTTTTGGGCCGTCTTTTCTGCAGCTATATATACCCAAGCATCTTATAATTCAAGCCCTCTCGTACCAATTCTTCTTCGCGCCCTCTCTCTTATTTCTCTCTGTGAATGCGACGATTTCTTGCAGAAAGTTAATTTTGGTTGATTTTTCTTTGATTTGCATCGCTTCGATTTTGAATTTTCAAGTTGAATAGGGAAATAGCGACGTCAAATTATGAGAAAAAACTGCAACAAAGTGATAAGACTCTGTTCTTGATTACCAGTATTTAGGTCTCTGATGATAGTCGTTGTTCCTCATTTCTTTTCGAAATTGTTTTTCTGCTTTGGATCTGTAGTGCGAGATGTGATGAGAAACTTCGGTCCGTGTTTCTGAGCTCTATACCAAGTTTTCTGGATCAAGGGAACAAGAAAAGTTAATCAGAAGCTTGAATCGGAAAATTCGGGTTCCGGAATATGTTTCTGGTCAGTAGAGTGTAAACATTAACATCTTACCTTTGCAGAATCTGATACTGATGGGAAAAGCTGAGAGATGCTGCAGAAGCGAGCCTCCATTGCAGAAGGTTTGGTGTGAGTTTGTGAACATGCTGGTCTTCTTCAGGAAACCTGAACTGAAATTGTTGGCAACTGTTATTGGAACTGAGGTTATCTCGAATCCCTGAACTGAAATTGTTGGTAACTGTTATTGGAACTGAGGTTATCTCGAATCATCCGAAATTTAAATCTCTGATGACTTTATCCAGGATAACAGATTTGAATTATCATAATATCATTCAAAATGAAGAAGGTTCATTACCTTATCTTCAAAAGAATATCGCGAGGAGTGGACAATGATCTTTGCATATTGAGGTAAAATTCACTATATCTAAAAGACTAAAACCTTTTATAAATAAGATCAAGTAAAAAATTTAATTTATGTGTTTGAATTGAATCCTCTTAAATATATTAATAGTTCTCATTACTACTTAAAATACATTTAAGTCAAATTAAAACGTATAATATCTTGGTATAAGTACAAATAATTTTGTTTAACAACATATTTTTTTGATCGAACTCTTTAAAAAATAATCTTTTTTAATTTTATTCAATTTTAACAAATATTTTAATATTGAATAAGCCTTTCAAAATTTAAAATTATTGTTTTATCGGTTTAACTTTCAATTTGATTTTTAAATATCGGTTAAAATGATATAATATACTAAAACTTATTTTTATACTATTTTTCAAAAACAAATCTTATTTTTAACCCATTTTTAAAAAAAAAAACTATTTTCTAGTTAATACGGTAGTAAGCACACAACACATATATAAGAGCACAATTTAAAGTGAAGGCAGAGATTTCCCTCAAAAAAAAAAAAAAAAGTGAAGGCAGAGATACCTATAGAAGTCGTTTCGTTTCGTTTCCTAAGACTTCACTCTGTTCTTATTTCTTCTATCCTCTCCCGCGAAACTCACATCAATGGCTTTTGCTTATCAACACCATGTCTGATTGATTCTTTTTCCTCCCTTGATTTCTTCTTCTTCTTTCTTTGAATACATTTTGGCTGATCATAATCTCTTGACCTCCGCAATTTAGTTTCAATGGGGGTTATGTGTGTTTACCAGAATCCGTGTTAATTCCGTATTGATTAGTCCTTAATCAAAGGCTTTCTTTCTTGCGTCTATGCTGATAACTGTTAAAGATCTGAACAGTCTTTTTCTGGGTTTAATTTTAGTTATTTTATTGGTTAAAATATCATGGGAGAAGATAAGGAGAGTAATTTTGATTCAGAGAAGGAAAGTTATGATGATCGTTCTAAAGATGTGATTCCATGTCCGCCATCTGTTAAAAGGTTAGTTAAAGCTTCATGAGACTTCTTCTTCTTCATTTAATGCCTGCTTTCACATTAAATCATATGTTAGTTGTTGCAGAAGAAAAACAGGTCCTACGAGACGATCGACGAAGGGAGGTTGGACAAAGGAAGAGGTAATAAGTAACCAGGAAGTGAATGAAGTTGGTTAACGGTTCTACGATGCAATAACCTAACCTCCATTGTTTTGTTCTGTTTACTGATAGGATGAAGTTTTAGCTGCTGCTGTTAAACAGTTCAATGGAAAAAACTGGAAGAAGATAGGTATTCATAATCTTTCACATTCCTGATTTGATTATTCCAATCCTCATTGTTTTGGGTTTTTTTTTTTTTTTTTGCGGGATCTGTTTTGCAGCTGAATACGTTCCTGAAAGATCAGATGTCCAATGTCTACATCGGTGGCAGAAAGTTCTGAATCCTGAACTTGTCAAGGGAACCTGGAAAAAGGAGGTGCATAGTGATTGAAGTTGGTGTCTTTGGAAGTTGGTATTGTTTCTTCAGCACCATTGATATGTTTCTGCAGGAAGATGATCTAATATGTGAGCTTGTTAAGAAATTTGGGAATAAGAAATGGTCTGAAATAGCTAAGTATTTGCCTGGCCGCATAGGGAAGCAATGCCGTGAAAGGTATTATCCTATAACCTTTTATAGGATTGCATAGGCAAACACTTTTATTTAGAAACAAGTAATCGAGTTTAGAGTGATTGCTTAATTCAGGTGGCACAATCATTTAAATCCAGGCATAAAGAGAACTCCATGGATCAAACAGGAGGAAGTGGCTCTTATTATTGCTCATAGCATGTATGGGAATAAATGGGCTGAGATTGCCAAGTTTCTGCCTGGAAGGTATCAGTGAAAACTCTACTTGAGAACTTCTTTACTTAGGATATGGAATTCTACACTGAGTTTGGTCGCATTTCATATTCCCAGGACGGAAAACTCAATAAAAAACCATTGGAACTGCTCAGTTAGTAAGAAACTCGGAACTTATAGAGTTGAACTTTATGATCGTATTGTGAAAGCAGAAACCGGTAGACCAGAGTTGGAGAAACAAAGCTTTGATCGGAACATGAACTTGGATACGCTTGATCTGAATCATGAAGGAGCTGGAACTCCAACTAGTAGGAGACGACAGCAAACTCGGGGTTACTTGAGGTACGGTTTTTTATATCTAAGTAGAACTGAATAGATTTTTGGAAGAGTGTAAAGAAACACATAGTTTTCTAATTTTAAAAGCATTTTTTAAGTTTCATATACGATATTATCTTATACTTCTCTTAAAAATATAATATATAACTCTTAAAATATAATGTATGTTTTGTCGTTATTTTTTAACAGAAGTATAAGATAATGAGGTTTTTATAGGATTAAAAATCGCAAAGAAATTTTTTGACAATTTTAAATTGCTTAAATTGAAAAATGGAAGTTCTTCAACAAGTTGAATTTATATGAATGGTTTATTGTTGCAGCAGTCCAGAATCCATATTAAGAAGGGCAGCAAGAAGTTTCAAGAGCATACCATCAATTATACGAAGAAGTAGTAGTTGCAGAAACTCACTTAGCAAACAATAGTGATGACACCACCGGTACAAACCTTCAATCACCATATCTATGTACTCTGAAACATTAATCTTTGGTTTTTATCAGTAGAGAAGAATCTGTTCTCTTTCTCCTCCAAAATCCCAGAAACTAGTGTCCTATGGAAGGCATGTTTTTATGAGCAGAGAAGAACCTTTTCTCTTTTTCCTCCAAAATCCCAGAAACTAGTGTCCTGTGGAAGGAGCTGGCTCAGGATGATATGCTTGAAGGTCATCAACTCACTGTATAAATAAATTTTAATGACTCATTCTCATTCCTTACTGTTCATTCGGAATGTAAGAAAAGGTATATAACTGGAATTTTTGTGCTCTATTTATTATTTGCTGAGATACATATTTATACATTTGTTGAATTAATCTTGACCATACAGTTGATAGAAAGGATAGAATAAAATAAAGGGTTAGGACACAACAACTTGTACTAGTCTAGCTAGCTAGTGCTGAAAGTCTATTGTGCCCTTGTGTCTTCATGTGAAGATGTGTCTTGCATTGTCTATTGTCTGTAGTGTCCTTGTGATGTCCTTCTTTATTGTCTGTAGCATTTCGCTTTCCTCTCTCGATTCTTCTTTGTTAACACCCCTACTCGAACTGAACCTAGGGCTTCGAACTAGGTTCAGTTTGGTAGTCAGAAGTTGAAATCTTGTCGAGCTTAGGGGTTTAGTGAGGCTGTTAGCGAATTGATCGTCAGTATTAACATATCTGATTTCTATTTCTTCTTTCTCCACTTTGTTTTTTATGAAGCGTACGTCTACTTCGATGTGTTTTGTTCTTGAGTGAAAGAGAGGGTTTTGAGCTAGAGATCAAGCTCCATTATTGTCGCTCCATAGAATGGGTTTGTGAATGAGAGAAACCCCTAACTTAGATAGTAGAGATGTGAGATAGATGAGTTTAGTCAATACTTGAGATAGGGTTCGGTATTCAGCCTCAGTGTTGGATTGTGCTACTATTATCTGTTTCTTAGAGATCCAAAAAATTAGGTTTCCCCCTAGAAATACACATCCTTCGGTTGTTGATTTACGATCATCGGGAGAGCTAGCCCAGTCAGAGTCACTGTAGGCATGGAGATCAAGAGGTGACAATGATGGTTGAAAGAGTAGTCCTAGATTTGAGGTTCACTTCAGGTAACACAAAACCTTTTTACATGCAATCTATTGCATTTTTAAAGGATTTAGTACAAATTGGCTTAATTTGTTGACTGCGAAGCTGATGTCTGGTCTTTTATTGCACAGATATTGAAGAGCTCCTATGGTACTTCGGTAAAGCTTTGGGAGTTTAAATGGTGTGCCATTCTGCAGAGACAACTTGGTTGTTGGAGTGATTGGTGTCGAGGAAGGCTTGCATGACGACATATTTATTCTAATAAGTAGATCTTTAATGTATTGTTTCTGTGAAAGATATAAACCATTCATGTTTCTGTATGCTTCAAAGCCAAGGAAATCATTTATGCTTCCAAGCATTTTAAGTGCAAACTGAGAATGTAATTGATTATAATTGCATGGATTTCTTAAGTTGAATTTCCTATTATTAGAATGTCATCTATATAGACCAGTAGCATTGTAATAATTCCATTTTTGTTTGAGTAAAATAGATAGGTATCTGATCTTGAGTTGTGAAACCCCCACTGAGGTAATGCATATTTCAGTTTGTAAAACCAAGCCCTAGGAGCTTGTTTCAATCCATAGAGAGCTTTATCTAGCTTGCATATATGATGCGGCTGTGTTTTGCTTTCAAATCCTTGTGGTTGATTTATATAAACAGTTTCATGTAACTCCCCATGTAGAAATGCATTGTTGATGTTAACATGTTAAATCTCCTAGTGATGGGAGACAGCAAGTGAAAGGATTACTCTTATTGTTGAGGCTTTCACAACAGAGTTGAAAGTTTATGAAAAATCAATACCAGGGATTTGATTAAACACTTTGGCAACAAATTTGGCCTTATGTTTAGAAATAGTCCTATCAACATTGTATTTAGCCCGGAACACCCATTTTGTGCCAAGAATATGCATGATAGGCTCATAGGCGACAAGTGTCTAAATGCGATTCTGTTGTAGGGCATTGAATTCACCTTGCATAGCTTGAAACCACGTAGGGCTATTTAGAGCTTCAGAAACTATTCTAGGTTCAGTTTGTGGATTTAAGGTAAGAGAAAAGGAATAGAGTTTTGGTTTGAAAATTTCACTTTTGGATCAAATTTGCATAAGATGAACATTTTTATGTGTGGAAATGAGGAATTTGATTCAGTGTTTGGTGTGGTTGATGGAATCAAGTTTGATAAGGTATTTTTGTCTATTTTGTGAGGATGTAAAATGTGATGGTGAGCTAGGATTTTGAGAGGTTACTTGTCTGTTGAAGGATTCAGCTGAGTGAGAGCGTTCTGCTAAAGGGGAGTGATTCGTGACAGCCTTTGATGAAGGTGTACCGATTAGAGTTGAGGTTAGAGTAAAGGTAGGCAGACTTGTTGAAGCATAGTTTGAATGTGTGGAAAAGAGTTGAGAAAATGGAAATTCTTCGTCGTTGAATTTAACATGACAAGATATTATGATTTTCTTTTGATTAATCAAACACTTGTAACCTTGATGCAATGAGCTATACCTAAGAAAAAACACATTCAGTGGTGTGAAATTCGAGTTTGTGATGAGAGTAATATTTGAGATAAGGAAAACAACTACAATCAAAATTTTTGAGATTAAGATGGTTCGGTGGTTTGTTGTACAACTTTTCAAATGGTGAGAGGTTGTTTAGTCTAGGAGATGGGAGATTGTTGATAAGATAGGTGGCTATGGAGAAGGCTTCTAACCACTAGGTGAGTGGCATGTGAGCATGAGATAAAAGAGTTAGTCCTATTTCAGTGATGTATCTGTGTTTCCTTTCAAAAACACCATTCTGTTGGTGATTGTAAAGGCAACTAAACTGTGGTTGTATTCCATGTTTTGTAAGGTAGGGTAAGAAAGCTTTATATTAACCTCCCATGTTAGTATGTAGAGCTTTGATTTTCTTGTTCAATTGAAGTTCAACATTGGTTTTGAATTTGATAAAGATAAATAGGGTATCAGATTTTAGTTTTAAAGCCAAGTGAATCTTGTGTAGGCATTAATAAAAATAAGATAGTATTTATGCCCTTCGGTTGAGAGATGTGGAGAGGGTCCCCAAATATCTGAATATATGATTTCTAAAGGATTTTGAGCAGTTATATCATGAGTTTGAAAAGACAATTGATGCAATTTTCCTTCCTTACAAGCATCACAATGAGGCAGATTTTTGAAATTAAAATTGAACTTCATTGAACTTAGAATTTGTTTCAAGATGTTGTTGGAAGGATAATTTGGCATGCCAAACATTTACATTTTTTGTGCTATATTTGCCTCACAATGATTGCCTAAAGAAGAGACTTTTTGTTGGGAAGGAATAGGCTTACAGTTTGTTTGCATGACTGGCCTGATATTGTCGGGTTATTTAAGGACTAGGCTTCCCTATTGCTTTGTCCTTAAACAAACAATTTTCGTTAGTAAACTCAACAAAAATGTTACTATCTTTGGTGGGTTTAGAGATGCTAAGTAGATTTTTGGTTATGTTGGGAATATGCAAAATTTGTCTTAGTGCAAGAGGTATGTGTATATTGTCTAGAAAATATATGTGAGATGAGCCAATATTAGCAATAGGAAAAGAGCTATGATTACCAACAATGAGTTGATCCTTTCCACCATATTATGAACTTATTGACAAATTATTGAGATCTGTTGTGACATGATTTGTAGCCCCACTGTCTATAAATCATGTATTGTTGTTGACTGCTTCAGATGAGGGATTTTCAAATTGATTTTGAGCCAAGTAGGATTGAGGATAGTTTTGTGCATTGTTTTGTGTATGTTGTGTGACTGTGTTTTGTTTCCATGATTGGGTGGTATTATCTTGGTACGAGACATCAAACCTTTTGTGACATTTTAGTGCTTCATTTCCTGGTTTATGACACAATTGACCTAAAATTTGTTTCCATTCCATCTACGTCCTCTACCACGATTTCCTCTTCCTCTAAATCCACTTCTTCCCCGATAATTGTTTTGATTAAAGGTTGCATAGTTTGCAGTTGGTGATGAGATTTCTAGTTGATTGATTGTATTCAATTACTCTATTCTTGTTTCATGCATCATAGGAGAGTATTGCACTTTTTGTAATGTTAAAGTTTTCATAAAATGTGTTAAATAAACCACAACAGGATCATATTCATAACCAAGGTCATTTAAAGCACTTAATATTAATTCATACTCACCGATTGCATGTCCTGCTACTTGAAGTGAGTCTCCAATAGTTTTAACTTTTTGTATGTATTCTGATATGGTATGTGAGCCGTTTTTAATAGTTGAAAGTTGATACTTTGGTTGAAGAACTCTGACCATGGATGTTTGAGCATAGAGATTCTCCAAAATTTACACAATTCTAACACATCATTGAACATCAAGGTCAGTCGCAATATTAATGATTATATTGTTATTGATGATTTATTTTGAAATTTAGGCTATATCATTGAATTTTATAGTCTAACTTCATGTCACTTAATCTTTTTTATAGTAAGAAAAGTCAAATTGTAGAAAGAGAAAAGGAAAAGCATAAATGTCCCCGTTGATTCAAGAGGGATGTTTGCGTTCAGATTTCTTTAGTTGATTAATTTTCTTTTACATAATGGGCTTTCCCTAAAGAAAACAAAATTCTAATTTGAAATAGTCTAAAAGAGATAGACCTTAAAGAAATTTTCAAAAAATTTCCTTTTCTTAGATTTGATAAAAAATAAAGATAACTAATTAAATGTTACCAATTTAACATCTAACTCAACTTTTAAATTCGACCTAAATAAATAAATTTGATTTAAATTAATAATTTAATATAATTATAATAAATTATTAATTTGAGTAAAATTTAATTAGTATGGTTCAAGTTTAAAAGATGATTTAAATCCTCAAATAAATAGTATTAATCGGTACAAGTCTGATGATGTTCGTACTATGTGCATTTTATCGTTATTTTTAACCAAAATCTAAAAAAAAGGAAGAATAATAATACAATTTGGTAAACAAATATCATCAGTCCACAATAAATGTACGTAAGAGCTCAGGTGTTGGATAAATTTATAAAATAAATGTAGTAATATTTATATGTTACAGAAGTTGATAATTAATATAATATCAAAGCCTACTTTTAAGATTCTCTAGTGTTACCTACATAAACTTGGATGTCGTGTATTATTTTTAATACAATAAAATTAATTAATTGTTAAGATTTGTAAGCAATTTTAAATAAATATTTAAAATTATAAAATTAATTCTTAATGTTAATATTTGTTTATAAAATAACTTTAATCTATGCAAAGATTAATAGTTAATTCCTTAAAATCTTTCTAACTTATAAATAAGTTCTAAGTTCCCATTTACTTGTGTTAATCATTAAATTATATCAATAAAAATGTTTTATAAATAAAATTTAACATTAAGATTTAATGCATAAATGAAGTATTTATTTAATTTTTTATGTAGCATTCATAATAAAGATGACAATAAGTCAAGGTGAGCTTAGGCCTCAATTTTGACTACTGAGGTATGGGCCTGGCCTGAGGTTCGATTGGGCTCTTGGTAGCGGACTTAAGCCATATTGGGCCAGATGTAACTCAACCCGACCTTAATTTTTTTAATTTAAAAACATCAAAATGACGTCGTTTTATATATAAGAGTTCAGCCAGGACTAAAACTCTTTTTTAGGACAATCGAACTTGAAGTTGCCTAATGGTTCACTCAGAGAGAAAGGTGGACTCTATGTTACCTTTTCTCTCGTACCTTCGTAGGATACATTTTGAGTAATTAAGGCAATTGTTACTCATAATGATATAGAGTTACATTAGATAGTTGTCAAAATTGCTTTCCTAAGTAAAGACCTTTATGAAGTGGTCTATATGGTACAATTTGAAGGATTTTAGGATCCAGATAGAATTGACATGGTTTACGTGTTATGTAAATTAGTATATGGTTTATACTAAATCTCCTAAAAGTAATACCTTACATTTGATAACATTTGGCCTCTTTTGGTTTCATGGAAAATAAAGTTAAAAAGATGCTTGTACTATGAGGTTAAGGGGAGCAAAGTTATCTTCCTATTATTGCATGTAGATGATATATTGCTCACATTAAGTTACTTGACCATGTATTATGAGGTTAAGCAATTTTTAGTCAAGAACTTTGACATGATGGACTTTGGTGTAACATCTTTTGTCCTAGATATTCAGATTCATCAAGACAGATCTCAACATTCATCAGGCCTCTCATAGAATGCATACATTGAGTATGTGTTACAAAGATTTAATACGATTAACAACAAACTTGTCGTAACAACTATCTGTCATAGTGAGAGATAGTCTTTGGCACAGTATCCAAAGAATAAAGTAAAGAAAAAGGTTATAAGGAATGTTCGTATACTAGTACGATTGATAACTTGATATATGCTCGGCTGTGTATTAGGTAGACATTGCATTATCCATTTGGCTATTTGGTTAATATTTGGTTCATCCAGGTGAAGACCATTGAAATGTAGTCAAGCGATTATTGAGATACTAAAGTGAATTAATGATTATATGTTGACATATAGTACAATCAATAGACTAAACCTCGTAGGGAATTCAATTTCATATTTTAGTTATGTGTCTGGATGATCGAAAGTCCTCTTAAGTTTACAGTTTTAAGTTTACAAATGGTATAATGTCGTAAAAATATGTCAAGAAAGCACGGGCAACTTCTTCGACTATGCATGCAGAGTGTATACTATGTGGTTGGTTGACAGATGGTTTAGCTCAGAAACTTGATTTTTTGTCTGTGGTTGATTCGGTGGCTAGACCAATTTGGTTGTATTGTAGTAATCTTCTTGCCGTGTTGTTTAATAACAACAAAGAATATCACAGGGTCTTAGTATTTAAAGGTCAATTATTTGGTGATAAAGGTGTTGATATGAAAAGGTGACATTAAGGTTTAGAGCATTTAAAGACTGAGAAACTATAAGTTGATCCTTTAACTAAAAGACTTTGCTCACTTGTGTTTGTGACACAAGTATATAATATGGGAGTTTTGACATCTTTAAACACTATTAGTTAGGGAATCGTTATGTTTACTCCATGTACATTTGTATATTTTGATGTATTATGACAATATGATAATTCATCAACAAAATGATCATCATTTATTCTTAGTAATACTTGTTATCATACATTGTCATAATACATATGAAAGCATTAAGATTTGTGTCGATCTTAAGCATTTAAAGGTCATTGGGCATATATATAGATTGACCTTGTGCCTATATCATTTAAATACATACAATTTAGTATGGATATCCATAAATTTGACATGACATAAGTGGATATAAGTTATTAATCCCATAAATTTTCTCTAATGCAATTTAACATTTAACTGAAGAACATAAAAATTTTCTCTAATGCAATTTAGCATTTGGTAGAAGGAAATAACTTTTCTCTAATGTTGTTTAGAAAAAAAAAATCCGTAAGAGAAAATAAGATTTCTCTAATGCTGTTTAACATATCTGGTTTAGCATAAAGTTAGAGAAATCGTCGTATACAAATGAAGATGATATAATTTAGATCATAAATGTATTATCCTAGTTTGTCACACTCCATTTTCTCATTCATGTTAGTGAAGTATTAAATATATGTGATTGTATTGGATCTGTGGCACACATGATACATGCATTTGATACTTTTCGGTATCGAAAGCCTTACGTGAGGGAATAATAGACTTTCCTTATCTTTAGACCAAATATTTTGTTTTAAAACCCATTCGATTAATTCAGTAGCGTGGCTTAACCGAATTTTTGAACTGTTTTAAACTATAATCAAAACTACAATTAATGCTTGTAAAAAGGGGAGAATGTTAGACAATTTTATCCTTTTCTATAAAATTAAACAAGTCTTAACTTCATGTCACTTAGTCTTTCTTATAATAAGAAAAGTCAAATTGTACAAAGAGAAAAGGAAAAGAAGAAATGTGCCGATTGAATAAAGATGGATTTTTGCATTAGATTTCTTTAGTTGGTTAATTTTCTTTAACGTAATGGACTTTCCCCAAAGAAAAGAACAATCTAATTTGAAATAGTCTAAAAGGGATAGACCTTAAAAAATTTTTCAAAAAATTTCCTTTTCTTAGACTTGATAAAAAAAATAAAGTCAACTAATTAAATGTTACAAATTTAATATCTAACTCAACTTTTAAATTCGACCTAAACGAATTAAATTAAATTTAAATTAATAATTTAGTATAATTATAATAAATTATTAGTTTGAGTAAAATTTAATTAGTATGGTTCAAGTTTAAAAGATGCTTTAAATTCTTATATAAATAATATTAATTAGTCTAAGTCTGATATTCTTGTATTTTATCATCATTTTTTAACCAAAATTAAAAAAAGTAAGAATAATAATACGACTTGGTAAACAAATATCATCGGTCCACAACAAACGTACGCAAGAGCTTAGGTGTTGGATAAATCTATAAAATAAATGTAGTAATATTTATATATTACGGACTTTGATAATTAATATAATACCAAAGCCTACTTTTAAGATTCTATATATAATGTTAGCTTGGATGTCATGTATTATTTTTATTACAATAAAATTAATTAATTAATTGTTAAGATTTGTAGGCAATTTTAAATAAATATTTTAAATTGTAAAATTAATTCTTAATGTTAATATTTTTTATAAAATAACTTTCATCTACTAAAAAAATTAATAGTTAATTCCTTAAAATCTTTCTAAGTTATAAATAAGTTCTAAGTTCCCATTTTGTGTTAGTCATTAAATTATACCAATAAAAATGTTTGATAAATAAAATTTAACGTTAAGATTTAATGCATAAATGAAGTTTTTTTTTTTTGCAAAATTCATAATAGGGATAACAATAAGTCGGGGTGAGCTCATGCCTCGACTTTGGCTGCTAGGGGTGTGAGCCTAACCCGAGGTTCGATTGGGCTCGTGATAATAGACATAACTCGACTTGACTTTAATTTTTTAATTTCAAAACGTCAAAACGACGTAATTTTACATATAATCGTTGGGTCAGGCCTAAGACTCTATTTTATGACAACCGAACCCGAGACTCGTTATACATATAAGAGTTGGGTCAGGCCTAACCTAAGACACTTTTTTAGGACAATGGAGCCCGAGGCTTGGTCAACTCAAACCTCACTCGTCGACTTTAGATCGGAGCGAGGCGAGCCCAACCTAATTGCGAACTCTAAATTTATTTCTAAAGTTTTGGGACGTTGTCTCCTTTGTAGTAGAATAGTTTGCAGAATCAATTGCAAGACAAAACTACTTGCTGTCCGAATCTACGCGGCCAATTCCACCCTTTAAAACTTTATCAAACAAAAACCAGCATTTTAGAACACTCTAGTTCGTGTGGTGTACAAGCCAACACTATACATTGGATGTAAATTTGCGATGTTCCGTGTTCATGTCAGCATCTTCGTTGAAATGGTCTAAGTCTATCCACTTGATACATTACAACGAAAAAGTAAGTCTGGTACGTGTTTGAATCTTGATAAGAGAAGTAAGTTACTGATTCACTTACAATTTTGAAAGAAAATATAATTTATAAGTTATTATTAGGAATGACATAAGGTTAGGTCAAGTCAGCCTAATGCTTAAGTACGGTTCGAAAATTTGTATCCTTCTTCAGGTCTTAGCCGAAGCTTAATCAAACCTGAATATGAGACTAAGAGGGTGCTTGTTTTAGCGGTATGAGAAAAGGAGTATAAGTATGAAGTGAAAATTAATGTTTGGTGTAAACTTATCATTAAAGACCTAAGAGTTTTATTCCTTAGTTTTGGGCAATAATTCATTCCTTTCATAACTTAGAAGAATTAGAAGAATAGAAGTAAAGCTTTAATTTTAATAATCAAATTTATGATGAAATTAATTAAATAATTAATTACACAATAATTAATTAAAATATTATAATTAATTAATTAATTACAATATAATTAATTAAAGTATTATTATTAATCAAAATATAACTATTCATTAATTAAAATATTAATTAATTAAAATAATATTGTTAATTAATTAATTGCAATATAATTAATTAAAATATAATTTATTCATTAATTAAAATATTGTAATTAATTAAAATATAATTAATTAATTAATTAAAATATAATTTATTTTATAATTAATTAATTACAACATTTTTATAAACTAACCACTATCAATGGTAATGGTAATCATTACTTCCTCTTAATCAACTATCGTATTATAATAATAACATTCATTCTCATTCTTCACTATATTCATTCTCATTCCTATCATCATTCTCCTATGCTAATCAACCGCTCCCTAAAATCAATCAGGTTTGAAAGGTTCGAAGTTCTTTTAAATTTTTAAATTAAAAATAACATTGTTTTTATTTAAAACTTTCAAAGATTGGCAATCAACCCTAAATTTTTTTTAAAAAAAAGGTTGAGTCTTGCTTGAGCTTCAATCAACTCTAGCCAAGTAAGTTGATTGTCCTGATTCCTCCCTCACCCAAATTCCATGTTTCATATTCTGTTGCTAATCCTATGCATGATTTTGGTAGCGACAAGGGTGGTTTGCATGTAAACATATAAAAGAGTAAAAGCTGCGTCATTTGCGGGCTTAGACCTTAGAATTCAGATCGAGACTAGCAAATTGTTAAAGACCATGGACTCGGCTTTCTAATACGAACAAACAAACAGGCCTGAAAAAAATGATACTTGGACAATTAGCAACAACCGATTATCCCTTATTATGCCTAAATAATAAATAAAATAACATTTTAAAATAATTGTTAAATTTTAATAAAATACAATTAAATTAGAAAATTTAATATTTTCGCCATCTTAAACTATAATTAACTGCGACTGATATGGTAACGCGTTCCTTCTTATTGATTTTTATATATTTTGTCCAAAATTTCGGCGAATCAAACACGAAATGGGATACCCATTTATCGTGTGAAGAGTGATGATCACAAGACTTTGGGGGTGGCTTCTTAGGCAGCTTCAAAGTTTTACGGTCAAAGTCAAGGCAAGCTGTATAATTTTCTTGGAACCAAGGCGGATGAGATCTGTGCCACACACCCTTCTGAGTGTGCCAGCAGATCTCGTCAGCAGATCACATGTTCCAGTTCAATGGTGGTCCATACGCTGCATCTTTATTTGTCTAAGAAGGGAGAGGAAAACATTTGTGGTGGGTCTCGCATGTTTGAAACACAACTGGAGTTGATCTGCGGAGAAGGACAAAAGCTACAGTTCAACAACACATAGTATTTATCTCCAAGTGTCTCAACTCTCAACCCTCCTCAACAAACAATGGTTGTTGAGCGAGCCAGCACATTATCGGAGATAACTCTGCTTCCCCTTTCCTTTTCGTACTCGTAAACACGCAAGCTTTCGTTGCATATAAATAACCCTAAGCGCTTAGCATTCTACTCCGTATTTATGGCATTCTTAACTTTAGAGATCGTCATCTTCTCCGCAGAAAACTTGAGTCTTGATAAAAAACCAGTGAAAACAAACACCTTTGTCGTAGTGAAGACTGACCCTTCTAACAGCAAATCCACAAAGGCAGATTTTGAAGGGGGAAGCTCTCCTTCATGGAACGAGAAGCTGGTATTGGTCATGCCAATGCACGCTCGGTTCATAACCCTTCAAGTGCTGTGCAGGGTTGGGTCTGTGGACAGAGTTATTGGTACCGTGGACATACCGGCTTCTGATTTCTTAGGGAAATACTGTTCGGCATCGGAGTGGTACGAACACATCTTGAGTTATCGACTGAAGAACGAGAAGGGTGAGAAAAATGGTATTGTTAATCTTTCCATAAAGGTCTCCGACCATGGGAGTCCGGCTCCAGTTGCGAGAAATAATAAATCAAAATCGTGTGCTTCGTCGTCGAAGCCAGCGATGGGAGTGCCCGTCGGCGCCGGTCATGACGGCGGAGTGGTGATGGGGATTCCTGTCTGCGGCGCTGCACATGGTTGAACTCCATCTCTCTTTCTTCTTTTTTTAAATTAAACCACCTGCTATCCACTGCACATGGGCAGCCAGCTCACTCTTTTTGACACTTATCGTTACATTTTGCAACGTGATGTCACTATGTCAGACTTTTGTAAAAAGTGTAAATGGCAGAAAGTAAACAGAAGAAATAGTGTAAGTAGTAGGAGCCTGTATGAAAAAATTTTGAAGGGAACGTGGAATATTTGAATTTCAGTTTATCTCTAATTTTGAAGTTAATTCTGAGCTCCAAATGTTTCTGGATCTCTTAGGGCTTGTAGCCTAGATCTTTTTACTGTTTTCTTAAATCACGAGCTTCTCTTACAAATTAGAAAATTTTATGTTTGTGATTTATGTTTGTGATTGAACTCTTGAATAACCGAAGAAAATCTTGCCTTTATTCAGCTTCAATAAAGACTTGCGTTGTTTCCGATGTCAGATTCTCTTTTTAAACAACTTGTTTCTATGTTCTATATAAACATAAATCACACAGGATTGGAATCCTGTAATAGGAACATTTAATCCAACCCTCTTTATTGGCTCTTCTTTGTACATAAAAATATACAAAAGAATAAAAGGAATTCTTTTACATTTCTGAAACAAATTAGTTATTTGTCTATAAAAAATTTGTTGTTGGGGTAGGAATTTTTCTCCAACACCCCCTGCAAGTTAGAGAATGTTAGCTGAAAGAAGAAGAAAACATTCCTACCTTAAGTAAAAGCTGCCAATACTGAGCAGTAGGATAAATTTTAGTGAGAACATCAGCAAGTTGACATTTTGTGGGCAAATATGTGCGCGACAAACCTTCCATGATTTTATCGCTAAGTGAAGTGACAATCCAACTCTATATTCTTAGTTATCTCATGAAAAATCCGATTCTTAACTATGTGCAAAGCACTTTAATTGACACAGTGTAAGAGAACATGCTTAAGATTTAGGATATTCAATTTCTCCAAAAGCCTTACGAGCCATGTAACTTCAAAGGCAGCTTGTAACATGGCTTTAAATTCAACTTCTGC
>JANITW010000004.1:3409342-3425616 GCA_027564335.1 Erythroxylum williamsii | reverse complement strand
TTAAAAATTGAACATTTTAAAATTGGTTATTAACAATAACATCAACACCACCAGTGAAAATCACGAAGAAATGCAAAATTTGAAAAAATTTAGTAGTATATAATCTTACCACTATCGGATGGAAAGGCTTTGTCTGCTATATATTTCAATGTAAAATTATTTCAAAGTTGATGAACTTTAATTTATATATTAATTAAATTAATTGTTTTCTTTTAGAAAAAATAAACTTTTTACTCCTAGTTGGTTATGAATTGAATGGAAGGCATCAACATTCAATGTATTCAAACATTCTTCGTCAGCATAGAAATCTGACATTCAAATTGTTGGTAATTAAGACTTTGATTTAATGTGAAATTCAAGTGATATTTCGTCATTAATTCAATGTAAATGAAATTCAATTGGACTAAATCAAGTATGAAATCATCAAATTAAGTTGATTAAGCTTTGATCTAGGTTTAAATAAAGAAAAATAATTTCATTTTGGAATAATTACTGAAACTAACGTTATTTTAATTTGTAAATTTAAAACTTTTGAATTTTTATCAGTGATGACAAAAATGAAGTCATTTTTGCAATTTTCGGAGTTATCATTTCTAAATCAGATTAATTGTTATTTATAACATATCTCGACTTCCGACGCAACATCCTTCACTTAAAAAAATTACATTTTGGTGTATAAATTTAAATTTTTCATATTTTTGTCAATTACAATAAAACTTACAAAACTCCTAGCAGACTCAAATTATTATTCCTAAATCAAGCTAATTTTTATTTACATATTCAGCATTTCTTTTTTAGTGAAAATAGGTAGGGCTCGCTCGACCCCAAGCTCGGCCAACAGCTTCTGCCCAATCCCATACTAACTTGAGGCCTAATTATTTTAAACAAAACAACTTCGTTTTAGTTAAAAGAGTCGAATATCGGGTAAGCCTGGGCCTGAATAGCTCACACCTCGATTTAATTAAAAAAGCAAATTGTTCTGTTTTTATGTTTTTTTAAAATTTGACGAGGGCTAGTGTTGCCATCCCTAATCTTGGGTCCAGTCCGATAGCCTCTTCTCGACCCCGAGTTCGGATCAAGTCATACTCGGCCTGACCCAATTTAAATTTTTTTAAAACAAAAAAAAATTTAAATCGATACAACAGAACTACGTCCCTAGTCTTTACTCCTATCCCCACGTCCTTCAAATAACCAAAGTCCAAGAGACTATCGAAACCTAAAACAATGAATATTCCTCTTCTATGAATTGACAAACCAGCTTTGGAATTGACAATGGCTGGTCCTATTTCAGCTTTGGAGTTAATTGTCATAAAACCGAGTTACTACTTCACTTGGTCATCAACATTACGGAGAAAGAAGAAGAAGGTAACATCATTGGGACTCCACTCCACACGTTCGATTTAGAAAATGAATCAAACAAAGACCTGGGATCCCAGTGGGAACCTACTAATATCGCGGAAATTGAGTTCCACGATCTGCGGACGAAGTGTCATGGTGGTAAAAGACATGAACATGTTAGGACAACAACCTAAGACCCTGCACCAAAGACGCATTCAATTCGTCTCCTCTCCTGTAATGTTCAAACACAACTGTTTCTCATCATTCCAAGCTTACAACCACTATCGGGAAAAAGGCAAAACTCCTTTGTTTTCCATGCCTTAATAGACTAAGTCAATTGTAGAAAGAGTAAGAGTAGTAATATAAACTACAAGAATGGTCATTTTAATCTTTTCGAACATTTTTGTGATTGAATTTAGGCTCCGTTTGATTGGTGAGAAAGTAAAGTAAATTTAGAATATGATTTATTGATAAATAAACTTATATAAAGTAAAGATATTCACATGTTTGGATACTTATATGAATTCTAATAGGAAAGTTGAGTGGATTCTTATTATAGTATTTGGTATGTAACAATATTTTATAAAATGTAACTTAATTTTAGCTTGTGTCTCCAATTATATCCCTACAAATAAAATGAAAATTGAAATTATAAAATAAAAAATATAAATCTGAAGATTATCGATTGAATCTTCTGAGCAAAAATATTTAAAATTCAAATACCGGCCGATACCGGAAATTAAAAAAATAGAAGAATTTTTTTCAAAATTTTCAAAAATTTTTAGAATTTCCCTCCCTTCTTCTTATCTCTCCTTTTCCTCTACTGCCTCCAGGGTTAAATTGTTTAGTGTATTTTTAGATTAAATTCCTGAGAAAAGGAATCTAAATACCAAGGAAGTGTTGAGACTTAAATTTTAAGAAAAGTGCCACTATTTTTTCTAAATTGGAAAAGTTTTAACTTTCTTAATTACTCAAAAAAATAAACCAAACGTAATAATTTAAATTTTAGAAAAAAGATTACTTTCTCTGACAACAATCCGTGCCAACCAAACAAAATTTTAGAATTTTTGACCAGGTATGATAAATTTTGGTACGGTGGAAATGGATGTAGACTTAAGATTAAAGGATAATTTAATTCTCGGCAAGCGAGGATCACACGAAGCACCAGTGGTCTAGTGGTAGAATAGTACCCTGCCACGGTACAGACCCGGGTTCGATTCCCGGCTGGTGCATGGTGAGCTGTGAGGACATCTGCGCCCACGTGACGGGTAGGGCTCGTCACAACCATCTGATTTCCAGATGAGCATAAGCGCAACTGAGCTCAATATAACATTTTTCCCTTTTAACAGGAAAGAATCCACTTCTCTTCTGAAAGTATACAATTTTGCAGCGTCAACCAGTTCTTATGAGTAGTGACAGAAACTGAAAACGTTCCCGCTTTCTTCTAAAGTCTTGTTAGTTATTTCAGAAATACTGAAATGGTGTCTACATATATCATTAGCAGACTAGGCTATTCCCTATATGTCATTCACTTCCCCGCTAAAGTTATATACTTGCAGGAACATGTACATTAATCCCAATAAAGACAAAAGAAGCCCTCTCTGGCGGAATATCTCCTGAGGTTGCTCCTGTCAACAACGGCACCTCTGTTAAATTGTGTTGATGCCAAGGAGATGCTGAAGGGAAACCTTATGACTGAATCCGATTCCGCTACACTCTGTCAATACCGCTGAGGTTGCTGGGTTTCAAAATGTTGAGCTTGCATAGCGGGCAGGTTGCGTTAATGTGAAGCCATTTGTCTATGCACATAGAATGGAAATGATGGCAACACGGAAGCTCACGAAGTTCAGCTCCGTCGTCATAAGCTGAGAGGCAAATGCAACATTCCTGTAGTTTAGAACAAAGGTTATGTCATAGGCAGCTGGAGAAAAGCGAGTAAGACAAAGGGGCACCGTGGCATTAAAATGCAGAAAGATTTCAAGATCCATTAAGCTCTCAAGATGCCAGATTTATCACATAACAAGACCGAAGGTGAGAAGAAACAGGACAGCACCTAAGTCGGAGCATAGTTTTGGTACAATGAACGGCACCCTCAAGGCATAGTACAGCTATAAATAAAATTTCAGGATTGCCAATAACTAGGAGGAAGGTAAAAGAGACAGAATTTCCATCTAAGTGAAGCTTGGTTCTGCCACCAAGAATCTGTACAAGGATCCCATGGCCCTGAATGGAATTGTGCCACCGAGCTTCATTTTCGTGCAGGCTGCAAGTCATGGTGTCTCCAGTGATTATTAATTGTTCTCTTTCTCTAATACAATTCACACATTGGCTATAATAGCACCCAAGAATTGGTCCAGATCAGCTAAGCCAGCAATATGTAGTATATACTAATAACAATATTTCTGTGACTGAACCACTTACAGCATCCTCATGAGAAAGAACACGTTTGGCAGGTGTAGTTGTGTTACATTCAGTCATAATCCCTCCAAAAGATCCTTGAATTTCACCATTAACCTTTTCAACGTCCCCTATCCGGCAGAAGTTGAAGTTTGGCAATTGCTCGATCTCCTCTTTAGTTGCTCCCACCTAATTCAAAATTAGTGGTGAATGTTGAATAAAGTTATTACAGATATGTTTTTTGACAGATTTATGCATATCTCATAGTCCGAAAGAATAGATGGATAATTTTGTCAATGTAAGGATTTGCCTCAGATTTTGTAGACCTCCTATTGAGCAATCTAACAGTAGATTTGATACCAAACATAAGATCCAAGTACCCCTATACTCAAACATTAAACACTTGTAGCCATATCATCACAGAACGTAAACAAAGTTGGTCTTGAACTTTATCTAAGAAGGTGAATAAATTTCAATATTTCCAGCTTCAAGATGCCAACTGAACAACTTAAATCATCCAAAATGAGCAGAAGGAAAAGCAAACAAGATCAAAGATTTGAAGCAAAGGTTATTCACCAAGTTCAACTACTTACAAATCTGAACATTAATATTCATGAGTAGATGCCCTACTATTTTCCCATTTTATAGACCCAGCATAATGCAAACTCTTTAACTTAAGATTTGTGTACTTTTCAAAATTGCAATTAGCTCCCAGACTCCCCATTTACACTCGAGCCAAACATAGATTAGCACTTAATTTGGGTGTTCTCCATCCACTGCAATGTCTTGAAAGAGAACCAGAGAAAGGAAATTACCCGATCTGCCATTGCATATAAGACGCCAAGTATACATGGAAGGCAGCAGCATATAGCAAGACCAATCAGACATGCAATAACTATACAGATAATTATGAAGACAACATCAAGAAAAAGGAATGAAGCACAAATCCTGCAAAGGAGACCAATTATCAATTCAATAAACTTGCAGAAAAAGGGAATGTTTCCTTTAGGCAAAACCAGAATGCTGGAAAAGTGAAATTAAACAGACCAGTAAAGCTGAGGTGAATCATGCTTCAGAGTTTGATAACAAGAGAAAACCCAGTAGAACCCAATGATCCACCAGATAAACGAAAACATCGTATTTGCAGATTCCAGTTGCTTCGTAATACTGCAACAAACAAGGACCACCACATCTTAAATCCCTTATATCACCTCTCAGTTCAAGCAACTCAATAAAGGATTCCTAATAGCACAAAAGTTTAAGCTGCATGCATATTAGAAAGCCAATCCACGCCTTTTCGCAAGAAGTCATAAGAAGTGCAGCAAACGCGAATCCAAGACAAGTGTTCCTCATGTTCTACTACTTCAGCCACTCCCTAACAGGGAAAGTTCTCATTTTTCTTCTTTGATTAAAGATAAGAATGCATAACAGTAACACCAAAGCTTCCTAACTTTATTAACTACCAAGAAGTTTGAAAATTGACACTTTTTGTCCGACTCGACATTTTCACAAACACTTGATAAACAACAATAAGAAACGCAAAAGTCAAAACCTTACTTAGTCTCTTCGTCACTGTCTCGTTGCCAAGTCCCATAATCGATCGAATTCCCTCCATCATTCACTGACCCATACCTGGAATCTCCAATCCCCCAACTCTCGCTCACATTCCTTTCTTCACGCCTCCTTCTATACTCGTGAACCACACAAACAACATGAAAGAAACACTGCAAAACGTACCCAATTACCCACAACCTCAGAGGCACCACAGGACTCTCCTTCACGCTAAACCCTAAGACCACCACAGCAACCACCATGAACGCCAAATTCCACAGCAAATCGAGAGCAATTATAGGCGTCGAGTAGGCCCAATCGCTCTGTCTCTCCTCAAGCTGCTCCGCCGCGTTTTCGCGGACCCGGACGGAGGGCTCGCGAAGTAACATCCGACGGCTGCTCGCTTGCCGGAGAAAGCGAGCAGCCGCGCAACGGAGGGGCTGTGGCTGGCGGCGGCGGCTCCTCAGGAGAGGCGAGGTGTCGTCGATGCCGTAGGCAGGAGCGTGCATTTCGTATCAGAAAATCACGGAGATAAAACTGTTCGAATTCCGTAGAGCTAAATAATTACACACGCACATATATATATATATATATATATGGAAATCTGTGGAATGATTTGGTATGTACGACAGAGACAGTTATATCATATCATGATCTTGTGTGGATTTGATTCTCCCGATTCTTCCTATACTAATGTGAGAGAATTAAAAATGCTGTAAGAAGAAGAAGAGATGGCTCCTCAGCAATTATGGTTGATCTGACAAGTGGGTGCCATTTTAGCCAAAGACAATTCTTGCAATGACTTTAAATGGGGACCCGTTTGAATACCAAAGCGAGAAGGCGACACCTGTTTGTTTTGTCTTGCATTAAATTATCTGGAGGTCCGGGTCTATCTGTCCTGTCGGATCACATTCTCGCCTCGTAACTCCTCCAAGCTACTCTCCGCCGAAATCAAATCCTGACTCAGCCATGTGCTAATGGAAGAAGGTAGAACCAAATAGCTCTCTATGAAGTTTGAACCTTCTGAGCCTGCACGAGGATAGAGTTGGTTATGCGTAAAGTTCGAATTTTGATTCGTTCTCGTTGTTTTATTCGTCAAATAAAGACGACCCAGTATTTGCATTCCGTCGCTGTTGCTAAATCGAGCGCCTTTTGTGATTGGAAGGTTGAATTCAATCGCCGTCTCAATGGTTTGTCCAAATTGGGACGTATTCAGGAAGCACGCCAGATGTTCGACGCTTGTCCTGACAAGGATGAGTTTGCTTGGAACACTATGATTGCCGCTTATGCCAATGCAGGGAGGTTAACGGAAGCCGACAGACTTTTTCGCCAGGCCAAAGTGAAGAGTTCGATCACTTGGTCGGGTCTAATATCTGGATATTGTAGATATGGATATGAGAATGAAGCTTTTGAGCTGTTTTGTGAAATGCAGCTTAAAGGAGAAAGGCCGACACAGTACACGTTGGGAAGTGTTCTTCGGCTGTGTTCTGAGACGGGTTCTCTACAAAGAGGAGAGCAAATTCATGGGTTCGTCACGAAGACTGGATTTAGTGAAAATGCTTTTGTTGTTACTGCCCTAATTGACGCGTATGCGAAGTGCAAGTGTGTTTCTGAAGCTGAGTATCTCTTCGAGGCAGTGGCTGACAGAAAAAATTGTGCAATTTGGACTGCCATGCTTACTGGCTATGCTCAAAATGGGGAAAGTTTCAGTGCCGTCAAATGTTTCCAGGATATGAGAGCTGATGGAATTGAGTCTAACCAATTCACTTTTCCAAGCATTTTGACGGCTTGTGGAGCGGTTGCGGCTCCTGATTTTGGGGTTCAGGTGCACGGTTGTATAGTTAAGAGTGGTTTTGAAGCTAATATTTTTGTTCAGAGTACATTGATTGATATGTATGCAAAATGCAGGGACCTGGACAGTGCAAAGAGGGTATTGGAGTGCATGGAGGTTGATGATGAGATATCTTGGAACTCCATGATCGTAGGGTGTGCAAGGAATGGGTTTGGAAGAGAAGCAGTGTCTTGGTTCCGGAAAATGCATGCAAGAAACATGAAACTTGATAACTTTACATACCCATCTGTGTTAAACTCCCTTGCATTCACGGAGGACAAGGAAAATGCAGTGTGTGTCCACTGCTTGATCATCAAAACTGGTTTTGGGGGATACAAGCTCGTGAGCAATGCTCTAGTAGACATGTATGCTAAACAGGGAAAACTAGATTGTGCGTTTACTGTGTTTAACCTGATGGTTGAAAGAGATCTCATCTCGTGGACCTCTTTAGTTACAGGATATGCGCATAATGGCGCTTACGAAGAAGCTATCAAGCTTTTTCGTGAGATGAGGGTTGAGGGTATACATCCTGACCAGATTGTTATTGCAAGTGTTTTGAGTGCCTCCGCCGAGCTGACAATTATAGAATTCGGCCTGCAAGTTCATGCAATCCTGATCAGATCTGGTCTTGGGTCATCCTTATCAGTCAATAATTCTCTCATCACAATGTATGCGAAATGTGGAGGCATAACAGATGCTAATCAAGTTTTTGAATCCATGAGAACTCGAGATGTTATCAGTTGGACAGCTATGGTAGTTGGATATGCACAAAATGGTAGAGGAAAAGACTCCGTGTGTTTCTATGATCAAATGATTGCTGCCGGTATAAGACCAGATTCCGTCGCTTTCGTTGGCTTACTTTTCGCTTGCAGCCATGCTGGTCTTGTTGAAAAAGGTCGCCGTTACTTTGATACAATGAATAAGGTTTATGGGATTAAACCAGGTCCTGAGCACTATGCTTGCATGATTGACCTCTTGGCACGTTCAGGAAAACTTATTGAGGCACAACAATTAATGAGTCAGATGGTTGTAGAACCTGATGCAACTGTATGGAAGGCACTACTTGCTGCATGTAGAGTCCATGGGGAGCTGGATTTAGGAGAGAAGGCAGCTAAGAACCTCTTTGAATTAGAACCCAGAAATTCTGTGCCTTATGTCATGTTGTCAAACATGTATTCTAAAGCTTGTAGATGGGAAGATGCTGCAAGAATCAGAAGACTGATGAGATCACGAGGAATTCGAAAGGAGCCCGGGTGCAGTTGGATGGAGATAAATGGCAATGTGCATACCTTTTTTGCAGAGGACAGAAGCCATCCATTGGCAGCTGATATCTATTTGAAGATTGAAGAGATTATGATGTTGATCAGGAAAGCTGGTTATGTGCCAGACATGAACTCTGCACTTCATGACATAAATGATGAAGCTAAGGAGCTCGGATTATCATACCACAGTGAGAAATTGGCCGTTGCTTTGGGGATTCTCAGTCTGCCACGAGGCGCACCAATTCGTATCTTCAAGAATCTTAGGGTTTGTGGAGATTGCCACACTGCCATGAAATGTATTTCCACTGTATATTCTCGTTATATTATTTTGAGGGATTCAAATTGTTTCCATCACTTCAGGGAAGGAAAATGTTCCTGTGCAGACTATTGGTAAAGGGAGTTGTGTAGCATTCTCATTACAGATAGAACTATATGGATCAAAAAGGGAACTGTTACTTGAAAGTTGCACACAACTCAGGGATTTTTTTTTTTTTTCATTTCATTGCACCATCAAAGGTAAAGCAATCAACATATACAATGGAACATCCTAATTAATCTAAATGATCCATTCAGCATGAGCACTGGTGCCCAAAACCTATTATGTGGGACCACCGTAACATGATATGCTACAACTCATTCTTTTACAAAGGCATTACACCAACACACCAGATCCAGACAAACAAAGTTGTGGTACTGCCCTACTAGCTAATCCACTCCCCATTCACTGGATGCATATCATCTGAAGCTCCACCAGTCACTGGACACTAACAACCAACCCTTATTTCCTTTATGACTGCTTTTCTCTTAAATAACCAATAAGGGTGTAAAGATGGTTGGCTCATGGAACAGGGGATTGGCTTGCATGGGTGACTAAGCATCCAAAAATTAAGGTTGCATTGCCTACCGTGATGTTTATCAGTTCTCTTTTCTTGCATGCTCTGGAATGAGACGTTGACGCAGTTCGGCGGATGCGCCACACAACTCTGCAGGTTACTTGCATCAGTAATGCTAAGAGAAACAGTCTTCAGTGAAATGGTTTAAAAGAAAAGGCATAAAGGATTCACCTTGAGCGGTAAAATTGAATAGAGGAGGTAGAGCTCGCCCATTAGGTAAGCATGCACTTGGGTCTCTCAAATCATCGAAGAAGGGATGAGCACATGCTTCCAACTGAAACCAGGAAACTATTTTTCAGTGGTTCCTCAATAAAAGTACAATAGTAAACGTACATGCGAAGCTTAATTATTTGTTCGTGAATCTACAATAATTCTTACAGCAGTGCAACGTAAATTTGGAGAATACTGGAGTAGTCTTGATACAAGATCTACTGCTTCAGCAGGCATACGTTTGTGAAATATCTGGAGGTTCTAACAAAAATTAGCTATCCTGCAGAGGAATTATTGAACAAGTATCCAAAGGACGAAGACATTCTGATATAGTTATGGACCTTGTGCCAGGGGTGGGCTTTAATCTGGGGGAACTTGAATTCAGTGTAATTTGGATTCATGCACTTTATCTCTTCTCTGGTTGGAGTACCCAGAACCTGAATTAAGATATCAAAATGAGACAAAGTGCTGAGAAGTTGCACAAAGGTCAGATTAAAAAGAACTAAAACTAAATATGGAGAATTGTTAACCTTGATGATTTCCACTAACTGATCAACTCCACTCTCTCCAGGAAACAACGGCTGCAAAATATTCCAAAACAGCAGATTTCATCATGCATTTATTTAGCTATATTCCAAATGAAAACAAATACAAAAATAGCTCACATATTAAAGCTGCACAAACCAAACAATAAATTCATCAAAAGATAACAAAGTAGTTGGTAATTTGCCTATCAACTGGACGAAGTACATTAGGACTACTGAACGCATGATTGTAAAGAAAGAAGCTAGATAAATTGTGTATATAACATAATAAACATCTTTGGTGTAGAGTCCATAGGCTTGCATGAGCGAGAATGTTAAAATTTCTTTTGCGAAGATAAAACAACTTGAAAGCATAAGGTTGACATCCCCCATATTCAACTCAAGAAGAATTGGATAGATAACATGCGCATATAGAAGCCCACCTGTCCAAGAAGCAGTTCAGCCAGGACACAACCAACGGACCACATATCAATTGCAGTAGTATATTCTGTGGCCCCAAATATAAGTTCAGGTGCCCTATAATACCGTGAACAGATATAAGAGATGTTGGGTTCCCCTGGCACCTAAAAGTAGGCAAATAAACATATAATCAGTTTTCTACCTGAAGGATATATTTTAACTTTTGCTCAAAATAACAACAAAGAACCATACCAGCATCTTTGCACTCCCAAAATCACATATCTTTAGCTGATGAGTTTGTGGATTGACCTGCAGAATGCATCAAGGCCTCAATTAATTATCATTCACTAACATATAGGGGACAGGAAAACCATTAAGAAAAATACAGGTGTAGCAAACAAAAAAATCACAGAACTTTCCACAGGTACTGCACCAATCATGGGAGCACGCTTCAGGGCAAAGCAAAGAAAATTTGTTTTTAAACCCTTCTCAAACTGATGGATATGATTTCACGTTTAATAAATCCAATCCCCAAAAAGCATGTAAACAAATTAATTCAATCTGTTAATTCTCTATCATAACTAAAATGACACATGATAGTAATGTCAAATGTATACAACAGAGGGACAAAATCCTAAGCATCAAGTGGTAGAAAGAAATCGATTGATAAAATGATTTCTTAAATCACCTTCCAAGTGATGAGGAGAAACAGCAGAAAAAGCTCACCAGTAAATTCTGTGGCTTAATGTCGCGATGGCACACACCAATTACATGATGCAAGTAATTCAAAGCACGACAAATCTACAAAAAGAGAAACCAAATGATTCCAGAAGAAAGGAAATGCAAAGATACAAAGTAGAACATACCATTGAAATGTTATTAGACTTACTTGGTATGTATACAGTTGCACGTAGATAATAGGCACGTGGTGGCTCATCCTGTTATAATGCCTTGTAACGCGATGAACAGTCTCAGCCATATATTCCAAGACAAGGTTAAGATATACTTCATCTTTTTCAGTAGTTGAAAAGAAAAAATGATTCAGGTGAACAACATTAGGATGGTCAAGCATGCGCATGATCTGAAGTTCTCTATTCTTGTATCTCTTATCCTGCAACACTTTCTTTATTGCAACTGCTTCATCAGTCTCCAGGCACTTCGCCTATATACAAGAAGAATCATATAATGAGGAGATGATGACATTCGTGAAAAGATGCAGAAGGAACAAGAAATCCAGAAGCATCATGCTTGATTAAATTTCAGTACCTTATAGACAACGCCAAATGAACCTGTCCCAACTACTCTCTCTGCCATATATGAAATTGTCTAGAAAAGAAGAAAAGAAACAAAAAGGAAATGTCATCATTATTGTTACAGAGTGATCAAAAAAAGAACCATAAACCAATCACGAGTTGATGGAAATTTGGACAATCTTAATTATAATCTTAATGAGTTCATATATCTCATCCCTATCCTAGAGTGTGCAGGTATTAATATAGCTGTACAAGAGTACTTTTAGTTAAAGTAATCAGATACCTGCTTTGGTTGTCCATTACGGCCACCCACAGTAGTTGCAATGATCTGACCAGTTTCAGTTCCATTGCAACTCACAACAGCAGCCTCCATATCCTACAAAGCAGATGATGGGAAATTTATCCAATTCAGAAACAACAACAGAAACAATCTCATTGATAGTTCTGCAACAAGAAACAAGCCAGATGATTTATTTTACATGATAAACCAATCTTGTTAGGTTCCTTCAAAGAAAATGATTGACAAACCAACCTTCTCGTCAAGGTTAGAGGTTTTATCATCTCTGATTCTCATTTCATGCATTTCCTTTGGCAGCTGATCATAGCCCAACTTCTCTGTAACTGTTGCAAAAGATTGATCAGATGTACTTGCAGCTGCATTCATTGATGTGGACGCCATATGATGACTTGTATCATTTCGATCAACTACATGTGCTTCCGCAGTAATCTGTTCTGTTTCTTGATCAACCTTAGCTCTCTTTGTCCCAGAGTCTCCACCCTGTGGAACAGCGCAATTGTACAAGCAAACTCGTTACCAAGGGGGCAAATAGAAGTCCATCGATTACTGGGCAATGAACATAAGGTGGGTTGACAAGCTGCAATCGGCAGAAATTACTCGTGGCTTTCTGACCTTGAGAGAAGCTGGCTGAAATTTCATTTTCCAACAGCTCATAACAAAAATTATGAAGATTAACTTCAACTTGGACTTCAATCAATACATGATTCCAACAAAAGAATCTTATTTCAGAGTCTATTATCCGACCTGCCCTCTCTTGACTTTACTTCATTAGAACAGAGAATGAAAAAGATTGAAGACACAGACTAACAATTTGAAATTAAAGAATCAATAATTGCGGGTTGACTAATCACCTACCACAACTAACCTTGAGCTCGTCATTAACTACTCTCATCAACTAATAATCTAAATAAGACACCATATATTTCCTTTCACATTTAACAACTCTTAAAAACCAAACAAATGACAAAGGACTCGGAACATCAGAAAACAATAAACTAATAAAATCAAAGAGGCAATAAACAAAAACTGATCTTAACTTGATCGATCATCGATCCCGAAGAAAAAGGGAGCCGATCAAACAATAAAAGAAAACGAAGCAAACAATCTTCATTTTGACTAACTAAACCCTAATAAATTTCAAAATCTTGTTATCTGATTTCAGATTTTAATCATTTCCGCTGGTTTTGAAAAAACCAACAACCAGACATTGGGATGAAATTTACAAAAAATAAATTAACAAAACGGTTTTTTGAAAAAACAGAACTTACAGGATCAGATGATATAGAGGTACGACCAGAAGCAATGCTCTTCAACCGACGCATCACATTCATTGTCTTTCTCTCCTTCCACAAACCCTAACTCCCAATTTCAAACCCCAAACCAACAGAGAACGAAACCAAAAAAAATAACCGAAAATTTTCCAAAAAAAATAACCGAAACAAACGAATCAAATAGAAGCAGAAAGGAACACAAAAAACAAAGAAAAGAATTAAAAATCAGCCTTCTCTCTTCTCCCCCGAAAACAGAGCTAGCAGAGAAAAAGATAGAGAGAGAGAGAGAGAGGAAAAGAAGAAAACGAAGCAGACAAAAAAACAACCTCCGTCTTTTTTCAGTTTTAGATTTTCCTTTTTCTGTGTGCGTTTTCTTTTCTTTTTTTTTTTTTTGGTCAAAGATGGAGCCAGGGCCAATCATTCCATGCGTTAGTTAATTTCGAACTCTGGTCCAACCTCAATTACAGGCCGTTGATCGGCAATGATGCTGGATCGTACGGCTAGAAGTGGAGATGATGGAGGTCAATCTGTTTTGGGTTGTGATATTAAAATTTAAATTCAAGTGTTTGGCTGTCCTGGTTGTCTTAAGACTTGAGACAGAGATTGATACGTGAGCGGGATATTCGGTGGGTTTGACCGTGGCGGTCTATTTTTATTTTTAAGCCTCAAAATTATATATTATTGTCATATTTATTTATAAAGGGTTTCAATTACCCTAAGTACAGGTTATACCTTTTAGTTCAAAGTGGTATCAGAGTTTCAGGCATCGATTTGGTGTAATCCCACGTCTCGTGTTTGAGTCACAGGATAACCACTAGTTTCGATTAAACGTATGAAAGATAACGCAACGAAACGTGAGAGTTATAGAAAGTTTGGAGTACCCTAACTACAAGCAATAACTTTTAGTTCAACTAATATAACTAATTTAATAGCAAAAATGTTAATCTTTTAATTTACTGGATTTTTTTTTTTGTAGCTTTTCAATTCTATTTATTTTAACAATTATTGTTGTTAAAAACCAATCAATTTATTAATTATTTTGTCAGTTTTGTAAATTAATAATTTTTATAAACTAAAATAAATTAATTGATTTTTATTTAATAATATTTTTAATTAAACTTCAAATTAATCGATAAATAAAGATAACCTCTTTAAAATATATTTTAAATTGTTTAATTTATTTAATCTTTAATCAATTTTATGATGATTTAATGTTAATTTAACCTTTTAAATCTTAAACCTTTTATCTTACTGACTCACCTTCTAATTCATTTTTAAAATATCATATTTATCAATTTCAATTTGACAAGAAATTCAAATTTGAATTTAATAATCTAAACATATCAAATTTTAGTAGTACAATTCAAATTACATGACTCAATTTTAAATTGTTCTTGTCAAATTGGATTGCGTTTCTAATTAAATTCAAATAACTTTACCATCTAAAAATGATAATGGCTTGACACGTGAACTTAAATTTAGGTGATTTCATTGAGCCAACTTATGGATCAAATTAAGCTCATAGTGGTTCAAGACCTAATTTTTATAAGCAAAATGAATTCGTTTTGCTTAAAATAATTATGTATCAAACAAGTCTATGTATAAGCCTAGAACTAGACAATTCATGTCCGAATTTAATTAAAAAATATTATTTTATGCTTTTAAATTTAAAAAATTTTACAAAATTAACTCGTAGGTCAACTCACTGCCATCTTTATTGCTAACACGCTTTAATGAGAAAGTAAGTTCAATATGCTGTGCACAATGTGTTACACTTAATATGTTAACATGTTCAGGCATAAAGGAAGCAATTGCTACGTTATGTCAAGAAGCTATTTTCAAATAACTTATATAAAAAAAAATTATATTTATATATATATATATATAATTCGATCTTGGGCAGCAACATTTTTTCTTTCCTTTGCTTTAAAATTTTCTTTATCGTTTGCTTTTCGGCCTGATACAAAAGAGACCGAAGCTCTAACGAGTCAAAGAGTTGGACCATCTCGTGGTCCTCTTCTCTTCTGGTAGCCCATTAACATCAGATCACATTTCACGAGTAAGCCTACCTAATTTGACCATTTAAGTTCAACCCAATAAAAGGTCCAATGGACCCATTTTAACTCTTTTTTCAAACAGAATTTTTAAGAACATCGCAATTACTTTAGTACCATTAAAAAAAAAAATTGTTTATTACCAGTTGGTTTTTTCTATATAATATGCCAGCCTATGATTTTAAAAAAAAATTACCACGATCAAATTTGATTAAAATAATAGAATTATGAAAAAAGTCATTAAAAAAATTACACTTGATAAATTCCTAAATAGAAAATTCTTCACGGAGGAAATCTTTAGTTTAATTTTTCATAATCTTTTTTTATATATTAATCTTTATTTGGATATATATAGAATAATAATAAAATAATAAGAATAAAAAAAACTATGCTCTAGAGTGAAAAGATTCGAACCTTCGAATACTGTAACCAAAATTCGTTGCCTTACCGTTGTAAATTAAGAACATAAATTCAGTAGACCAAACAAGATGTCCAAATATGAATATTCACGCCCAGATCGATAAACTATTCATACCAAAGAGATTATATCCATTAATAAGTTGGGAATAGTTTAATCATAAATAATCTCTTAATCATCCTATCACATAAGTAGAAGATTCATTTAACTGTAAAACATTACCTTGCCATAATGTGATGTGTTTCCAATGTAAAAAAAAAGTAACCCATCCTTTTTTTGTTTGAACGAGCCATCCAATAATATGTAACATCCAGAAAACCGTCAAATAAAATGCGTCCCAAGTTAAAATATCATAAGTATCATCTGTCAGGCCTTTATACTTTTTTTTGGTTCATTGGGGTTTTTATTTGTTGGAATTTCGAGTTATGTTATATAATATTGTTGTAGACATAAAAATTGACATAATATATTTATTATATATTCTATTTATTATATAATGATATAAATTATATATATTAAATGGAAATTATATATATTAAACTCTATATATTATA
>JANITW010000004.1:3317145-3330594 GCA_027564335.1 Erythroxylum williamsii | reverse complement strand
CAATCCTATGGTTGATGGATGAAAAGCTTGGCCTGTGTCTTGTTGTCATCGTGTCTTTCCTGAATCCAATTTTCTTTGTTGAAAAATTCTTCCTGTATCACAAGATGAAGGTTTCAGCAAAGGCTGAACCACTGCTCTCAATGTTTGCATAGTTTGCTGTTATGGATAGCTTGCAGTGCTAACCTTTCTGTTGCGACACTGCAGTGTTTCTCATGTTCAAGCTGTCGGTCGACCATTACGGTCCGCATTTGGTGTTGAAAATCTTGAACCATCAGGCAAGTTTGTTCTAACAGTGCATAACTACACCCAAGTAAGTTTAGCTGAAGAGCATCCCTTTGCACGACCCAAAGGTGTTGTGGTCGAGGAATATGGTTGGAATGAAGAAAATGTGGAGTCAGATGAGGATGTTGAATTTGAATTTGATTTTGTTTGAGTAGAATCACGTCTCTAACCTTGGTGTTTATCCTGGTCTTAATGCTTTCAGACAGAATAACAAGTCAAAATGCAATGGCTTCTGTGTATAAGAGAGTACCTATTGGGTGAAACTGAAACATTATTCAGAACATTTCGTCAAGTTAATGGATAACTCTGTTTTTATGATTTCCCACTTCACATTGTCCATTCCTTAAGCAGGCCTATCTCTTCCGTTTTTGGTATTTATTCTTTCAAAATTGATCTGTTTATTCATGTTTTATTCAGGTTCAATCAGATTTGAACTTAAAAGCTGTCAAATATTTTGCAGTCGGATTCGAGCTTTAAGACCAGATTGTTGCCATCTATACTGTGAAGTTTCTTTTGCTAATGATTCTTAGGTTGTCATAATATGATTTGTGATATCTTTTCAAGTCAAATGAGCATTATCATGAAATTGTCATCCACCTTCGATGCTGATATCCTGAACCCAACACAAAGCTTATATAACATGATGTATACATGTTTGAACAGATCTCAGGAACCCCACTCGTGCTTGGATCCAAATTCGATCAAAACTGCTTAAAGCTTCAGTTTGGCATGGAAGTATCACTAATTTTTATTACCACACAAAATAGGAGCATAGTGAACTGTGGCCACAAAACGTACTTAAAGTTGTAAAGCGCTAAGGAGGGAGGAATTTTCAAGATAGCCTCTACAAGATGACCAGTGGCTTAAACTTATACAATCAACGAATTATCACAAAGTTTAAACTTTAGACGAATTATTTAAACGATGTCTAAGCTTTGAGTGGATCTAGCTCCCACCTTCATGCTGTCTTGGACTTTGGTCGAGATGGAAGTAACTGCAAAACAGCGAGCAGAGCAGAAACCCATCAATTAACAAGCTACATAATCCAAAAGTAACTCCAAGAATTATGTAAAGTCCACCAAAATCGAGCCTCATAGTGAGAAATGATGAGAATGGTATGAATGCAAAGTAAGAATTCATAGAGCATAGGATCAATATACCTGATAGCAAGAGATTAAAGAGCTGACAAAACCAAAAGCTCCTGTTACGCGGGGAGTAACTTTCTTAGGGGCCAATTGAAGTAGTCCCACTGCAACAACAATATCCATGCCTGCCTTGACAAGGGCTAATGATCTCTCGTTCGACTTTTGAAGTTTAGTGCGATAATGTTCATTCTGCAAACAAAGATGGAAAGTGACGAAGATTTGAGTAAGTAATCATAATGGTCAACCCGCAACCAAAGGATAAGGTATACATACTTGATGTTTATCAGTGCCCTTAAGCTCCTTTTCCAACTTCTTCATTGACGCCGAAAGCCTCCCAATTTCTCCTACCTATCAAGGAAAACATCATTAGAATTATGTGCCGATGATGGAAAATTATGCTCGCTCCTCCATTTCTTTGTGGTTTAGGCTTTAATGGGGTGCTGGCATATATCGAAAATCATACACATAATAACAGAGGAAGGAAGCTATGTACCTCAACCAAAGTTGTACACACTGACGATCCCAACCAACAGAAAAGTGATATGCGACCAAGAAGTTCAGCTCGTTCTTTGTTCTGGAGAAGATCATCAAAATGAAAGAAGAACAAACAATTTTCTTATACGCAATCCAATATGGACGACCCAGATTGTAGAATATCAAGTTCCCATACCTTGTAGATGCCAGTTCTACCAAGCCACACGATTTGATCAAGGAACAAGAAAGTTGACAGCAAAGCATTTTTTGACTGGAAGGAAATATCAGATAAGCATGGTCATCAAGAAGAGAGAAAGAGAATATTATGGCAAAGAAACATTCCATATGAAGTTTCATACCTTCCCCAAGAGAACAAGAGGTAGGGGAGTGCCTTGGGGAACTGGACTAATCAGACCATGAAGGTCGTTGACAAACTGCAAATGCCAAGGTTTTGAAGCAACAAAGTAAGCAACAATTCAATACAAGATTACACAGGTACAAAATATAGGGAAAACAAGAGAGAAATTGCTGGAAAGTAACCTCATTCAATAGTTGTCATTTTCACATGGCTTCCAGCAATATTGGAAACTAAAGCAGAATTCTCAGAAAGGTAGTCTCTTAAGATCATATATAAAATAGCATCCATAAGATACAAACGGACAATCTAACCTTAAAAAGACGAAAAACTTTCCGAGCCAAGCTTGTTGATTTGTCAACGTTTTGGGCAGTACCAGGTTGTCCATCACTCAAAAATTTCGAACCATATTGAATTGCCCTGCATATCTTGTCTCTAGCTTCAGCTTTGTTCAGATATAAAACTACAAGAGCAAGTTCTGCTCTACTAACGTCCAAAGTACTCATCGTTTAGCTTGACAAAATGAAAATCCTGCAGAATTTGAAATAATCTTCACTACACAAGATCAACAAACACAGAGAACAACAACTACAGCACAAAAACCCTATCAAAAACAAACATCATCAAGCAAGTATCTTAGCATAAGAACAAAAAGAGAAAGATTACGCTAAGAGCATCAAAAACCAATCTGAAGACAAAACCACCAAAGCCAGAAAAAAAAACTTGCAAACAAAGAATTCAATCAGTACACAACTGATGGAAAAACACGGAGCAATTCAAGAATTGAGCTTTCGTCCCCTAAAGTTGCAACCAAATGCTAAGCTCATCAAAGTTCCAAGAACCCAGTAAGAAAATCCCAATCGAACATCAAATAACATAATAAAATACAGAAATCAAAGTGAAAGACCGAAAAATTTTTTTTAAATAACCAAAGGAAAAGGCTTGTTCTTGGGAAACCACGAAGACCAGATCAGAAACCTACCCAAGCTAGGGTTCCCAATTCCAGAGAGCAAAGAAGACGACGAGAGTAATTATAGTACCGAACTTAGTGCCCAAACAAATCAGTTAAGCCTCGAAATCCACAATCAGCCTTCTCTCTTTGATTTGAGTTTTTGTCTCCTGAGTCAAAGATTGCCGTCAGCAACAATACTACGTCGTATTTATCCACTTCTTTTCTTCTCTTAATTTTTTTTTGGCATACATAGTAACTAAAACAAAATTACTTAATTAGTCTCGGGAGATAAATCCCAAACATATCTTCTAAAAGAAATTAAAGGCACCCTATTGCTGCAATAACAAAAATAGTAATTCCTAAATTATAATAAATTGCAGTCGTGACTAGTTAATCTGCGCATCAATTGCCTTTCCTCTATGTGTGACTTAGGACAATTATTTTCTCTTAATCTTTAGTTATAAAATGATAAAAGTTTTGATAAGGGCTTATTTGGTCCTCTCTCTTCCATAGCACAATTTTCCTTTTTTTAATATTCTCATCATTTACTTACTTCCTAATAAATAATAATATTTTCTTTCTTTGAAAAAATTTAAATTATTATTAAAATCGAGTCAGAATAATTATACAAATTATATCATATGTACAATAATTAGTCATATATAAATATTTTGTAAAAATAATAGGTCTTTTCATAATTTTAGTATAAAAATAATTAGTGTATTTTTAAAATAAATCAAATTGATTTACATATTTTGCTAATTTTACATTTTTTAAAATTTGTTTATTAAATTTTCACGTATTTTTCATGAGGTGTTTATTCAACTGGGCTCAAGCCAGGTCTAGGTTAATGGGCCAATGATAGGTCACGTAAAAAGTGTATCATTTATGTATTTTTAATTTAAAAAATATTAGGCCCAACAAAGTCGACTCAAACTCGAGCCTGCTAACTCGATCTGAGCCCAAGTCTCATCAACAGGGATCTATTAGGATTAGGGCTAAGTAGGCTTGTCTCAGTCTATTGCCATCCTTAAGTATAAATAGAATCTAAAAAGGTTTAAAAATATGAAACCTTACCGTTATTATATTCGATAAACTCATCATAGATATATTAAGAAAATAAATGCTTTACAAATTTTTTATTTTAATATAACTGGATTTTTAAAAATTAATTCAGAATTATTTATTAAATTTTCTATAAGGGATTCATTCAATTTTCATGTACCCTTATTCATACTATTAAATTATAAGATAAAAAGAGTAGGTAAGACCAAACGCAATTGGTTGCAGACACAGACGTGTAAAGTTGATGATGATGAAGAACAATGGAGACTTGACTGTAATTAACAATATCTTTTTGATGTCTTCAATATTTTATCACCTCTCAAACTTATCCTTATTTTATGTCTTTATGTACATCTCAGATTAATCAGGACATTAAGACAGACTTGCCATTTTAAGACAGGATCAGAGATCAGAGCTCCATAATTTTAGCAGAGCTAGACAGGACCTACAGATAGGAACATAGCAGGCTTTTGATCACTTAGGTTAAAGAAAACATCTACTCACTACCATGCTTCATTCAGACAATGAAACAGACAACAAAAGAGTTTAACATTGTACAACAGTCGAATTTCAACTTATTTTCTGCGGAACAGATTTCTTAACTTTCCTCTTTCCAACCGCTCAAGTAGTTTCTTAGAACCTGGAATGTCCATCTCAGAGAGCTTCTTGAGGTACCCAATTGCTCCATATGAAATCATCAGCTTCTTGCATTTCTTACTAGTGGAGAGACATGCCAGGCATGAGATTGCATACTTCTTTGCAGTGTTCTGAGGACTGGGGTCGAGCAAGTTGACGAGATTCGGGATGGTTTTATCGTCTTTTTTAACTTCTTGCCGGTTCTGCGATAGGGTCAGCAAACTGGATATTGCTTGTGCAGCAACCTCCCTGGCATTGTTTGTTTTGGCCTCGAGCAACTGGATAAGCAGAGGAATGCAACCAGCTTCACCCACCAACTTTTTCGTCTCTGATGAGCTGCAAACCCGACAAATTGCCGAAGCGGCAGCCTGTCGTGCACCGAGTGATCCGGATTTAAGAACATGAACCAAACGTGGGAAGAAACCGAGGGATAGTAGCCTTTCTATAGATACAGAAGCAACCAAATTCCTTAATGCCCCAACAGCAGATTCTTGGGGCAATGGACCATCAAGATATGCCAATAGGCTTCGGATTCCGCCCGCTGAAATAACGGCTCTCTTCAGGTTGTCATTGCTTGCGGTGAGATTCTGCAAACATTCTGCTGCATATTCTTTGGATCCTAACAGAATTCCACAATCAAGAAGAGTTATCATAACTTGAACGATTCCTTCCTCGGCTAGATTCTGTCTAACTTCAGGGATAGCTGATATGTTCTTCAAAGTACAAGCTGATGCAGCCTGTGATACAGAATCACCAGTTTGACACATTTCAATCAATGGTCGAATCCCACCATGTCCAACAATTGCCCTGGCTGTTTCTGTTGACATTGACAATCTCTGGAGTGAGATGGCAGCCTTCTCTTTACTCACAGCACTTCCTGATTCAACAAGTCTTATGAGAGGTGGCAAAACACCCTCTGAAACAAGCCAATTCTCACACCTCCCAGATTCTGCAAGAGAGCAGATTACAGTGACCGTCTTTTCCCGGATGCGAGGAGAAGTTGCTGTTAGCAACTGAACTAAAGCAGCAATATTGCTCCGACCCAATACGGTCAAGACAGTCTTCTCCTCCTCTTTCATGACATCAAGCAGACTGTCAAGAGCTCTGTGCTTGGCCTCCAAATGACCAATCTGAAGCCTCGCAAGTAATTCTCTTATGTTGCTGTTAACTGCAGACTCAGGTTCAGTGGATGAACCAGCAACAGCTAAAGGCACAGTAACCTCACCAAGTACCCCAGTTTTGATCAGAAGTCCACAATCTCGCAAATTCAAATCCAATTTCCCCGATAACGAATCGAGATCATTCTGCATCCTAAGTTTCCCTCCGTACATCTCTCTTATACATAAATCTGCCAATTCAATTATTTCTTTCAAAGTCTTTGACACAGCCTGCAGTTGTTCCTTGCAAAGAGCATTCTTGGAAAAGCAAGGATGGCTTGATAAGTCCGATAAACATGTCGGGATCTGATCCAACTTGGAAATTATCATCTTCCATTTACCAGGAAACACCTTAACATCTCTGGCCTTCTCAAGTGCCACGGGAACAAGCTCTTGAGCATGTGATAACCAGTCTTCAACTGATTTAATATCTTCCACCACCTGTTTCCCTCTGTCTTCCACCATGATATGATATCTCAATATGGGTATGGATCCAATATGTCAATAGAGCTGCAACAACAGAGTTTCAGACAGGGTAGATACAAGAACTGTGAAAAAAATGAAACTTTGCTTAGAAAATTAAAAAGGAAGTGGAGCAGTTGGAATCATTAAACAAAAAATATAAACAAAGCTTCCTAATACAGAAATTAAAAAAAGAAGAAACAAAAACAATTAGGCTAACATCAAGAGCTTGGAGAACAATGCATGAATGATCCCACAAAGCTTGTTCCAGCTGAAAACAGGACCCACTAACCAAATGAAAGTGCATAAGGATGCTTCCAGGAGTCATTTCCAAGGCTTTTCCACAGTGATCATTAAATGCCCGACCAAACTTAACATCTTAAATAGTGCTTGGAGATAAAAAGATGCCAGAAAGCTAAAATAATATGGACCAAAGCTTTAGCAGGTGACGTGTGTTTCTGCGGCCGCCCTATAAACAACAAAACCCATGAATACCCAAGAAAGCCCCTTTTGAATTGCCGACTGAGTGACCATAACACTCTGGATTCATGTGATGAAGATGACACACTCAAGGGTATTAAAGGAAATCACATTAGAATATGACACTGCGAGGAAGGTGAAATATAGTATTATATAGATTTCTTTTGGGACAAAAGTTGGATCCTGTATCTGTGCTGCCAATTTATAACCTGGGGATACAGAGAACAAATCAAGAGAACGAGATACACTTTCCTTTGAAAAGAAGATACGTCTCTATCTATAGTTGTATAACCATGGAGTATACTTAAATTCTTCAAGATGGATCACTGGACCAACCCACTTGGTAATGCAACAAATACTACAGCCATAAATGTAAATCAGATAATATATACCTCAAATCTATTTGACTTCCCTCCTCAAATTTCAAAACCCCTTCACCGTTGACTCCCACCGGATGCTGCTGCTTTTCCACAAACAGGTCATGGTCACTTCAAGTTCCTGTAAGAACAGCACGAACAGAACGGTGATGACAACCTGAAAAACAAGAAATAGTTTAAAGGAAAAGAAAAGATTGAAAGCAAAAAGTAAGCTTCGCTGCCCTTAATCCAGGAAGGGATAACAAAAAGCAGGAAATGACATCTTCAAGAACCAACCTTTAAGCCTCAGGAACAAGAACTTGGTTCTCTTTTAGTGTAACTTGATCTTCAAACCTCACACACTTTCTCCACCTTTCTCACTTGCCAACCCCAATTCATACCAAGGATCAACAAGCTCACTCTACCTTTAAAAAATCCAAACTTTTTAAGAACCCAAATACTTCCAAAATCAGTAATCAAACCAAGTTTGATCCTTTAAACCAAAAAAGCATACCCCGCAACAATCTCAGCATAACTAGAAATACCCAGAAGCTGAACTTGTTCCTACCAAAGAAGCAGACACTAAACGGTCGAAACAAGAAAAGAAAGCAAATAAAACAGGACAACTTGACGAGCAGCCAAAGTCGGAACTACAAGACAAATAAAACTAATATGATAACAAAGCTAACACATTTTAATCACGTTCAAAAACAAAACCACAAACTTTTCTCAATTCTCTATCTACCTAGATCTCTACCTCTGTGTCTCTCTCTATCTAGCCTTCTCATTTCAGGACTTAGTTCTGTGTCAGGTTTGTTGTCTGTTGAGATTTTCTATTAACTTCGGTTTACGGAGAGCTCTTCATTCGGACAGAAGGCGTTGATCATCGAGCGTTTTAGTGAGATCGGACGGTTGTAATTGTTAGTTAATGCAGTGGATTAGACAGTTCGGATTGGGTTTAAGTTTTTGAATATGTGTCAGAACTTTGACGTTACCGAGGAAATGACGTGGCAATATGGGTTCGCACGTGTGAGATGGGGGCCGGTAATAAGTGTCTTTTCAGGCACGTGTGTGTGGTTCTGTGAATAGTGGATTAGTGGGGACTCGGGCGGTCGGGCCCAGGTCAAGAATCAAAGCCTTTAATGTGGAAATGAAGCTTTAAATAAACAAATTATTATTATTTTAAATAATTTTAAAATATTTATATCATTAAAAATATTAAATAATATTTCATAATATTAATTTATTTTTTAATGAATTATTATTTCCAATCAACATAATTATATAACTTTAGTAATTATATAAAAATTAAATTAATATAAATACTTAACATGATCTTTTATTTTATAAAGATAATAAAAAATTATATGGTTTTGGTTTGATTTTTTTTACTTGTCTTTTTCCTAATTTGTGTATTTAACATTTACTATATTTCATATATGATGTATTATGTATTGAATTACATATTTTTAAATGTTTTTTAGATAGATTTATTTGCATTTTATATTATCATTATTTCTATGTTATATATGAGTCTATAGAAAATGGTCACTCTATCTAATAAGAGTAAGGTTACATATTACTAAATCTCTTTAGACCTTGCATTTTTGTCTCGGATGTTCTTGATATTGTTATTATTGATGATTAAAATTAAATAATTTTTTATTTGGAATATTTCAAAATATAATATTTTTATAATATCAAGTTCTTTAAAATAATTTTGTTAACATTTTCTTGAATTATTTTATCGAATTCAAAATAATTATATAATAAAAATTATATAAATTTAAGTTTAATAAACAAAATCTTATCATAATCTCTTAATTTTATGATATGTTAATAATTTTATAAAGATAAAAATAAATATTTTCTTTTTTCATAATCATACTTTACATACTGAATAAAGTCGATAGTAATTATTTGGAAAGTAATCAAATAATAATTTAAATTTCAAATAAGGTAATTAAAACAAAGCTTGGTTTGGCAAGATAATTATGAACAACATCACAGGGATAATGATGATCCAAGTCCAACAACCTAATATACTCATTTTTAAAAAATCCAAATCCTTAAATAAATGCACCCGCCCATCGGCTTGTCGTTTTACAGTGTACTTGTAATTATTAGGCATCATCGCCATCAAATTTAATGATTGATATATATATATACATAAAGCCAAATTTGAAATTCAAAGGAACAAGTTTAATTTAATGAATTTAAATTTGAATTTGAATTTGAATTTGGTTTTTTATATTTTATTTTTTAAAATTAGTCATTTAAAAATAACATTTTTACTAATTAAGAATAATATTGCGTATTACTGAACCTCTCAATCTCTAGATCCTGCAATTTAGTGAAATTTTTTCTAAATTAATGTCGAATTTGAAGTTGGATTTAATAAAATTACATTATATAACTCTAACATAATAGTAATTAAGATCGAAGACAAGTTTAATGATTTAATAAAATTACATTATATAACTTTAATATAATAGTAATTAAGATTGAAGACAAGTTTAATCAAATTCGACTTCATAATTTAAAAATTTTAAGTTGAAATTTGAGGTTCAAATAATCCTAGTTAAGTTCTTTTAAATTTGATGTCAATTAAATATACTATAATTCATTAATGTTGTGTTATCAACTTAATTTAAGAGAATTAATCACATCCAAAAAATCAAATTTATTTTTAATAAGATTTTACAAGAAAATAGTGATGTTAATAATGAATTAGGCTAAGTATGCGTCGATTCAAGACCAGATTAGTCTGATTTTTTTTTCGAGTTTAGATTTAGTCTAAAATTAGATCGAGCTCGAGACTTCAGGCCTGAATTTAATCAAATTTAGATTAACAATTTATTTAAAAATTTTAAATTGAGTCAAATAGTTTAAAATATAAAATTTTGAAAATGAAAAAATTAAATCTAATCCAAAATTTCATTAATTGGAACTAAATATATTAAATTTAGATTGCACCAAACCAAATCGAGTTGGACTAAGCAAAAGTGAAATTTAAAAAGCATTAATGTACTGAGCGACCCTACCAATACGCGTGGAGACGACGACATTGGGGGTTGAGTAACTGCAACGTGACGCTGTTGTGCTGTGTGTCGGCTAACTTTATACACAACTCTTTATTTTAATAGCCTTATTATGACATTTTCTGAACCCGAACCAGACCACAGTGTGTGTCCCAAGACTTGTGTCCTTTGGACACGCCAAAATGTATTTTAATTTCAACGGTAATAATAAAATAAAACATACATTTTAATATTTTAAAACGTTTAAATTATATTTTAATTTTTTTTAATTTTCTAATCAGGATTTAACTTTATGTTAATTAAATATTATAACTGACATAATAATTTTTATTTTAAATCAAAAATAAATTTGGCTTTCATATAATTATAACAACAATAACAACATTCAGTAAAAATTTTATTAAAGCGCAAGATCTGAAAAGGTATAATAGTACTTTATCTTACTCTTAATTAGTAAAGAGGTTGTTTCTAAATTGACTCACATAAAGGAGAGAGAAAAATAAAATTAAATTAAATTAAATTAAATACATACAAAATAAATAACAATTTAATTTTTTAAATTAATTAAAAAATATTATAATATTACGTGACAATGAGATCTACTTTTATAAATTTCTAATTATAAGTTTGTACAGCCAAACTCACTTTTTATAAAATTTTAACAATAAAGGGTCGTTTTTAGTTAAAAACAAAAAATAACGTGATGTTAACATTGATGTGGCATTTAAGAATTAATATTGTTAAATTTTTATTTATTTAAATTATATTTTAAAAATATTAAAATTTAATTTAGGTATTTCAAAATATTATATATTTTGTATTTGAACTTTCATATTTAAAATAAATTTTTATTTAATTTTAATTACTTCAAAACCTGGCTAGATTGGGTTGGGCCAAAAAAAAAAAAAAAAGTTTGACACATGACCTCCCAAATTTGTTCGCTTCTCAATGTAGCTATTGCAGGTCGAATCTTCTTCTGCCAGAGGAGTTCATTTCGTCCTCGAGGTAATCCGTACAAATAATCACGACAAAAAGTCAAACACACGCTTGGACTGGACATGTTTTCAAATTTTTTTTAAGGAAACTTTTCTGCTAATTCATAAATGCCAAACCCACCAACAAATTAGTGAGACTTCTTGATCACTCTCATCTCTTAATTAGATGTCTCAAATCTGAGTTCTGATAATAGAAAAATCTATATGTCAAACGGTTTATTTCTTATAGGCTGACCCGATATAAGTAAGAATTAGTCTAGATGTAGATGAATTAAAGATACCTTCTTATAATTAAAAACTAAAAAAAATTATACATACTAATACTCTTTGGAAATTGCAAAAAATGGATAAATTCCAATGTTTTAAATATCGAAAGTTAAACGATAAAATAAAAGAATTAAAGTTTGAAAGATTCAATTGATATTAAATTGTCATAAAATTGGTCAAAAATTGAATAAAACAAAAAATTTAAAATATGATTAGAAGAATTTTTTTCAATAGAAAATTTTGAAGTGTAATTGAAAAAAGATTATTAAAAAAAATTAATTTTTTTTTGTTTTATAATAATTTATTAATTTATAAAAATTAAATAATTAATTAATAAACTAATCAGTTTTTAAGATGGTTCAAAATTTTTACGGTTGAACTGATTAAGTTTTTGGTTCAAACTTAATTTTTGGTTCAAATTTTGAATTAAAGTTACTATTTTAAAACTTACTTCCATTTCAGATCTAAATTTATTTACTCGTATTTAATTAAATTTCATATTAAATTACAATCTAATTAATATGATTACATCAATCTTTCAATTAAATTTAAATGATTAAAATTGATTTCAAATTTGAAATTAGACCTTTAATCACACTCAGTAAATTGATTTATCCAATTACCTTGATCACTAATTCTTAATGTTTTTAATTTTAAATTAAAAATTAAACTGATATAACAAGAAATTTTAAAATTAAAAGATTTAACAGATATTAGGCTGTCATTAAAACTAGTTAAAGGTCAAATAAAATTTAAAATTTTAAAAATTATTTTAAAAATCATCTTTACCTATTGAAATAATTTAAAGTTTAATTGAAAAACAGTTAAATAAAAATTAATCAGTTTATTTTGGTTTATATAAACTAATTAATTTATAAAACTGATCGATTAATTAATAAACTAATTAATTTTTAACACCAATAATTATTAAATTAAATCAAACTAAACTAAAAAATTAGTTCATATAAGCTTTTTAATATTAAATCAATTCAATCAATTTAGCTTTTAATACATTGTTAATCATTTCATAATCATAATGGTCCGTCTCAAAAGCAAGTGTTGGTTATTAAATTCAACATTTCCCTTGCACGGAGTAAGAAATCCATTAGATGACAGAATTTAAGCCTTAATCATTGATATGAGGAAGTGTTTTCTTAGTGGGAAGTACCAATCAAGCTTTTTTTTAACTCATGAATTTCTCGACTGCAATTGACGGCTGTTCTTTTTTTAAGCTTGAAGTTTAAGAAAATTAAAAAAAAAAAGGTTGAGAACCTCGTATTGTATAACCAGTGATTTTGACAGGATATTTTTAAAATCATTTTTTAATTGTTGTAAAAAATGTAACATGTGAAATAATTTGTGATCCGAATTAGAATATGCCTTCGAAAACTAAATAAATAAGCTTTTTTTTCTGAAAAACAATGAAATAAACTTGTTTGAGGAAATATTTAATTTTTAAATAATTTAACTTATATTAGCCTGCAATAAAATTGAATAAAAATTGAAGAATTTTAAAAATGATTGGAAAAGGTTGTTATTAAAATTTAAAGTTTAATTAAGAAAAAGATTGTTAAATGAAAAAATTAGTTTATTTTAATTTATAAAAATTGATGAGTTTATAAAAACTCACTAATTAATTTATTAGTTAATAAAAAATATTAAATTAAATCAAAATTGGCAATTAAAAATTGAATCGAAAATTTAGTCAGTTTAAAGGTTTTTATTGTTAAATAGTCAAACTAATTCAGTTTTTAAACCATTAATTACACTTTTTTTTTTGGT
>JANITW010000004.1:3272967-3288204 GCA_027564335.1 Erythroxylum williamsii | reverse complement strand
GTTCTGGTAGTGCGCCTTTATCGTGGGATACGTGTCGGGAGTCCCGATGTGTACCCTACGGTGAGGGGGCGCTACATCCACAGTAGACTTCTTAGTGAATAACTTTCCGTTCTTTGGTTGACGAAGCAACATATCGAGGGGAGTTGTTTCTATCTCAAGTATTGTTTTTGTTTATGTCTTTATTGTTTCAATTACTTGAGTTGTTTTATTATCATCCTTATTATTAATCGTTGTTGAGAAAATCATCTGTTGAGGTTAGAATGGGGTAGTCGTGTTATTGGGTTTGAATTACTTTTACGATTATTGAGGATGAGGGATATTGTCAAGGGTTGAGTAGTGTCGGCTCAGTAAATCCTTGTATAAAATTATTGTCATTAGTGAAAGTATTAAGCTGTGTAAGGGTCCTGCAGACGTAGCCAAGGTGTGCCAAACTGTGTTATCAAATTTTAGTGTTTATTTATATTTGTGCGTTTAATTTTTCTGATTTTTTATTGTACCAGAAACAGCTGTGATAAATCAAGATTTTGTGAAACTACTACATCCCTTCAAATTATCAATGCCTTTCACTTTCTTGCAAAATGACCTGAGGTAATTGGGACCTAGGTGACTTAATCCTACTTGCTAATATCAATGATTTGAGGAAGAAAGGTCTTAAGTAAGTTGAATCCTCTGAAGTTACCATTCCATTACTCCTGATTCATCAATGAAGAAGTTTTGGAGATAAAAGGAATCCTGTTGATAAGTATGGATAGTTCAGTCCTTTGTATGAGAGGACTATGATCTGTCCAATTGTCAAACCAAACCCAAATATTGTCACTATTGCCTAACACATGCTTAATCATTGGTCTTAAGTTCAACATTTGCAAGAAGAACTAAGAGTGGTTTTCTTTTTCAGCAAGACATGTAGAGTGGTCTTCCTTGGAGCAATCTAAATCATCAATTGTTTCATGCAAAACATTATTTTCAGCAACAAGTTCTCTTATTCTTTTTCGCAATTTCTTGTTAATATCAATACCTTCTTCAAAATCAATTTGTAAAGCAGTAAAAGAATCTCTAAGATCTTGATCAATAATCATTACCTTATCCTCATCATCACTTGTCATGGAGCTGCTTGTCATAAGAGCTAAGTTGTTTTCATCATTATTTTGATAAGTTTCCTCATCATCGCTCCAAGTGGCTACAAGACTAACTTTCTTTTTACCTTTGTCATACTTATCATTTTTCTGAAAAACGGAAGAACTTTTGCATTCTCTAGCATGATGTCCTCTTTTTCCACATTTCCAACATAAATATGAGAATATTATCATTTTTCTGTTTCTTGTAGATTTTCTTGTTCAAATCTTAACAAGTAAAAGGTTATATGGACTTCTAGTGAGTCATCTGCAAACTTGTAGTACTCCACAGATAAATACATGGACATCAGATTGGATTCAGTTTTATGGAGAGCATAGATTGGGTTACCAACTGAAGTTGGCGTTGGATCAGTACGGTGATTCAACCATTTATGAAAAAGGTTCAATTTATTTTTATTTATCACTCATATTCTTCAGTTTCTATAGTTGTACTTTGAGAATTTGAAAGCCGGGTTGTGAACTTGAAAGTATAACATTTATAGCTACAGACCCAATTGGTACAGTTATAATACAAGTGGCTGGATATAGGAACTTTACTTGCTTTGTGGTAAGATTATCGGATTAAACGATAAAGTAAATAGCGTCTTATGAAGTTTTGATCTTTTGAATAAAAGAGCAACTATTCTTTGAACAATCACAAGATTGAGTGTTTATTGCTGTCGCTGCTTAACTTTAGTTTCATATCCTTCTGACAACATGAAATGCCAATCACAGATCAGCTCATATTTTCTGCTTTTATTTATGTGCTGTATTGTTTGCAGGGAAAAAACTGGTGAAGCACATGGCACCACTTTTCGAGAACATTGTTATAGAACCATGCTTGCTTCATGGAGACTTATGGAACGGGAATATCACCTATGATGAGAACGGAGAACCGGTTATCGTTGACCCGGCCTGTTATTGTGAGTTTTTAATTTGTGTGATTGTTGGATCATTGTATAGTATAAAGATGTTTGTGCTAGTGATTACATATGTGACACATCCAAGCGACAAGTACAAACAAGTGGATGGTGGCCTGATCTTGCTTTTGATCCTTCTTTTGTTCTTGCCCCTGCTTTCCCAGTTTTTTTCTTTTTTCATTTTTAATGTAGATATGTTCTGTCGTGGTGCTTTGTTCTTGAATTTCTGCAACTCAGTTTCTGCAGATCCTGTGCTCTTTCTGCAGATTTTGTCTGCTGGTTTGTTGCTTAAACTCTGTTTGCCTTTGCAGATGGACATAGTGAAGCTGAATTTGGAATGTCTTGGCGTGCCAGCTTTGGAGGATCTTTCTACAATGCTTACTTCCAGGTATGATTACACCCTTAAAAATCAAGCAACGGGTATATAACAAATCTCCAATTCGATCGAGTCCATTTTTAAGCGAGCTGGATGAATGACTGTTGAAAAAGGCTATATTCATTAGCCATATACATGCTTGGCCACGTCCGTGTTTCGGGATAAGAGGTGGCCAGGACTGTGTGTTTCCATTTTTATCAGTGCGATTTGTGTTTTGATTATAGAGTTATTAGTTTCACTTTTTTCTGGTCCTTTGTATGGTTTGGATAACGTAGAGTTCCTTTCTTCTTCGAGATTGGTTATTTGTTCTTGTGAGTCTGGGTATCCCTGATTTTCGGCTGAAATGGTCATGAACGTCTGATACCCTGGGTCGGGATTCTTACATGTTGAGTAGGGTTCTCCTGCCCTATCACCCTCATATTTGCACATGTCCTCGAGCATCCTGACTTGATTCTCTGCCGTTGTAGATCAGAAACTGTCAGACGTTCCTTTTGGTTTTTACGTTAGATGTTGTTTATATATTTAGTTACGTATTTATTTATTTATTATTGTTTATTATTAATTAATTTATTATTTATTTATTATTAGTATTATTTTACTATATTATATATTTTATTATTATTTATTATTTGTTTTTTCTATATTTAGTGTTAAAAATTTTATTTTATTTTATTTTAATTTACTATGCTATTTTGTACTTTTTTCTCTGTACTCTGCATCATTCATATCTTGTCTTATTTGCATGTGGATTTACCGGAAACAGCCTCTCTATTATGTAAGGGTAAGGCTGCTTATTATCAGACCTCCCCAGATCCTGTTTTATTGCGAAATTTTAGACTGGGTGATGATGATGATGAGACGACTGCATTTTCTGTTCTCATTTATTTGGCAGGTAATGCCTAAACAACCAGGGTTCGACAAGAGGAAAGAACTTTATCAGTTATACCATTACCTGAACGACTATAATCTCTTTGGTTCTGGTTATCGATCATTTGCAATGTCAATAATAGATGACTATCTCCCGATGTTAAAGGTTTAGGGATCAAACCTAATAGCAATTTATGCATACTCGTCTCCTTCATCCCCCATCGAGTCTTCTCCGTAGTTAAGTCTCTGTATATAAGTGGCAATGAGCAGGGCAAGAGTCGTTTTGAGGAAGTTATTTGAAACGTCATTCGAAGCTTGATTTGAGGTCAAGCCAAGTAATGAGCTTTGAAGTGACTAGTTAATAGGTCGGGTATCTTAGAAACTTTTGCTAAGACTCGAGTTAATTTGTACACGGTTAAACTTGATTTGGATCGTTGATTTCATATTAAGTTAATCTGAATTTGTCCGATTGCTTTAAAAATCGGATCAAAAATTAAACCGGTAAGGTAAAAATTTTAAGATTTGAAGGTTCAATTAGTATTAAATTGTTATAAAATCGGTTAAAGATTAAATAAAATTAAAAATTTTGAAACATGATTAAAGGTATTGAAAATTTTGAAATTTAATTAAAAAAGTAATTGTTAAATAAAAATTAATTAATATATAGAAATTGATTAATTTATAAAATTGAGTGATTAATTATTAAATTAATTAATTTTTAACAATAAGAGTTATTAAAATAAATTGAACTGAAAAATTTATATTTAATCAACTTATATTTTTGTAATTGAATATGTTGAATCAATACAATTTTTTAATTATTAAATTTTATTATAGTTTTTATATTAAAAAATCAAAATTTAATACTATTAACTTCGAATCTATAATAATTAAAGCTTTAACCAAAATGATTCAAGAAATTAAACATAAGCTTATTAACAAGAAAAAGTGTATTTAATTTTTTTACAAGCACATTTTAGATTACCATTAATTCATTATAATTACACCCAGTTCGAAGTTTCGCAATAAAGAGAAATTTGGAGAGGTCTGATAGAACGCGACCTTACCTCTAAATAATATAGAGGTTTTTTCAGTAGATTCACATGCAGATATGACAATAAAAAAGTGATGCAGATTAAAAAGTAAATAAAGAAAACTGACACGCTAAATAATTATGTAAATAAAATTACAATAAATACATAAGTAAATAAAAATAAAATATAACCAAAGGATATACTTAATGGTGTTCATATCTGCTAGTATCTGTTAAATTGCAAAGTTTGGCTCTTCTAGTCCCTAGTTAAGCTAGAGGTTTTTGCCCAAAGACTCCGAGAGTATGGCAGTCCTAAGGTTTTAGACGACCTCGCGCTATGCATACATTTGTCCTGAAAGCTAAGTCGTACGCTCGAAAGCTTTATCCAAGACTTACAACTAGAAAAGTAGAAAGGACAATTGAATTGGACTTTCTACGCAGTAATTACGTGACACAAGCGTTAAAGTAAACATCTTCTAATAACTTACTCAACTGATTTGGTGACCTTTAAAGGATCCTTTACCCTTACCCTTAATTAAAAGTTATTATATATTTTAATTAAATTGTCATGAATTGTTTTTTTATTTAATCAATATATCATACTTATTCACCAAAAATTTAACAAAATAAAATTAAAGACATAAGACATTATTTATATAAATCTCTTCATTTATTTTAATTATTAAAACGTTAAAAATCTTACTCATTATACCAACAGGTAAAAACAGAAAAAAAAAAGTCTTCTAACCCGAGCCCTTGTAATATATTTAGCAACATAAAAATCAAAAACACTTTATTAATTTTAAATATATTTTATTTTGTGATAAAAATTATTTATGCATATAAATATTATTTAAAGTATATTAAATAATATGCAAAGCACAGTATATTAATTATTATATAATTTTAAACCATATGAAACATAAATGAAAATATATCTAACCAATTCTTTTATATGGATTATAACATAAGTAAAACTAATATAAAAAAATATTAAAATATATAAAAAGGCAAATAATATTATATAAATCTCAAAATAAACGTAAAAGTGAGTTTGTGAAAATTGTGTATAAAACATAAAGACTAAAAAGACTAAAAAATAAGCTCATTAATTGATCTGAAAAATCTACCTGAAAAAGTATTTTTTTGATAAGCTTCAAATTTGAGGTTATTAAAAAGCTATATTTTGACTGTTAAAAAAGTTATATTTACTAAAAAAATGTTTTTTATTTTACACCCTAACACTCATTTTAAAAAAACTTTTGCGGTAAAAACAATACTTATTCACTCTCTAAAAGCTCAACCAAACAGGACTATCTATTTAAATGTGGATCTATCAGTAGAGTTTTTGTCAGTAGAACTTTTATCAGTATATCTTTTTTTAGAAGTGCTTTCCTAAAAAATTAGTTATCTGTCAATTAAAAAATAATTTTAAAAAAAAGCTTCATACAGTAGACTATTTGACAATATAAAAATAAAAAACAATTTTCTTAATTTTAACTATATTTATTTATAATAAAAATGATTTATGCATATAAATATTATTTAAAGTATATTAACTAATATGCAAATAACAATATATTAATTATTATATACTTTTAAACTATATAAAACATAAATGAAAATATATTTAACCAAATGTTTTATATAGATTATAACATAAGCAAAACTAATATAAAAATAAATATTAAAACATATAAAAAGCCAAATAATATTATATAAATTCTAAAATAAATGTGAAAATGAGTTTGTGAATATTGTAAAAATTATGTGTAAAATATAAGAACAAAAATGGCTAAAAATAGACTTATTAGTTGATCTACTTAAATTTTTTTTTAAGAAGCTCCAAATTTAAGTTTCTTAAAATGTTATATTTTAAGTGCCAAAAAAGTTATATATTTATTAAAAATACTTTTTATTTTACAGCAAAATATTTATTTTTAAAAAAAATTATAATAAAAAATACTTATTTACCTTATAAAAGTTCAATCCCACACGCTGAGCTCTAGGGCATGTTGTTATCTGTGCTTCAAACTTCAAAGTCTACTTTTTGTTTAAAATAATAGTTATAATGATATAATATGATCATGTGATATAAAATGTGCTATAACTATATTCTTATTGGTCTCTTTCTTATTCTTCATAAAAAGACGATGAACGACTCCACCAAGCCGCCACAACCACCGCCAGTTGTGGCGTTTGGGGAATTGATAGCCTCCTTAGAAGAAGCGACTTTCATGGCCAAACAAATTATATCATATTATAATATGATATCATATTATAATGATATAATATGATAACACGAAGTAAAAAAAGAAGGAAATGTTTGAAGAGAAGAAGATAGAAAGATGTTATCTTGGGATAAAAACGTCGATATCCTCCCTTCATTCACTTGACTGCCTTTAAATACAAATAACTTCCTAAATTTGTGGAACTCCCATAGCTACAAATAAGGAATTTAAATTGATCACGTTGGTAGATATCCCACCTACAACAACAGGAATTAAAAATGACAGAAACATCTAACTACTACTTCCAGAGTTGGTACACGATGTTCCAGAGCTGGTACATGCCCAGGATGTTACTGAGTGGTAACTGAAATAGAAACAAGTCAATGCAGATAAGGAAAAACAAGCCATTATCTCACGTTCATTACACGTTCGGCACACATGTATTGGACACGTAAATATTCTGGTATCAGTCCACCCGCCCTGCAAAGTCCTTGTCCTCAAGGACAAAAGTTGGATATGCCTTCGAGAACCGTCTGAAATTTTTCCACGTTGCATCCACTTCCGAAGCACCCACCCACTTAACAAGAACTTCAGTCACTGGTCTGTATCGTCCTTTCTGGGTAACACTCTTCTCCAATATCTTCTCAGGAGTGGGTAATATTATGTAGTCATTAGTAATAGGAGGCAAAGTAGAGACAGGCGGTGGTCTATCAACAAGATGTTTCCGCAAAACGCTGACATGGAACACATTGTGTATTTTGGCATCTTCAGGTAGACGAAGACGATAAGCAACAGAACTAATCTTCTCCAAAATTTCAAACGGCCCATAAAAACGGGGGGAGAGTTTAAGAGAGCTGCGAAAAACCACCGAAGTTTGTCTATAGGGCTGTAACTTCAAGTACACATAATCACCCACTTGGAACTCCACTTCTCTTCTATGTTTATCAGCTTGAACTTTCATTCGCTCCTGGGCTAACTGCAAGTTCCTTTTTAAATCACGGAGGACAACAGCTCGATCTTTGAGATAAGCATCCACAGCAGCCACCTGCGTTGTGCCTGGAATATATTGACTTATGGTAGGCGGCGGCCTCCCATACACTACTTCAAAAGGAGATATTTTTGTAGCTGAGTGCTTACTCGTATTATAGCTCAATTCAACCCAAAGTAGTCATTCACTCCATTTCCACTGCTGTTCTCCTGCAAAACATTGCAAATATTGTTCCAAAATCCTGTTAAGAACTTCGGTTTGTCCGTCACTTTGGGGATGATAACTGGAGCTCATCTTGAGTTCAGTGCCCTGCAGTTTAAACAATTGAGACCAAAATAGACTTACAAAAACCTTGTCACGATCACTAACGATGGAGCGTGGAATCCCATGGAGTTTGACGATGTGGTTGATGAATTCGACGGCAACAGTGATGGCAGTAAAAGGATGACGTAATGGAACCAGGTGACAATATTTAGAGAGACGATCAACCACCACTAGTATGACTGTATAACCATGGGATGGAGGCAGTCTTTCAATGAAATCCATCGATATGTCTGTCCAAACCGTCTCCGGAATAGGGAGAGGATGCATGAGTTCTGCAGGCTTCAATGTTTCATATTTATTCTGTTGACAGATAACACAAGTCTGAATAAACTCCTTCACCATTCTATTCAATCCTGGCCATTGGAAAGTTTGATGAATTTTTTAGATAGTCTTTTCATACCAGAAATGCCCTCCCAACGGTGAAGAATGAAATTCTTTTAAGACCAAAGGGATTAAAAAGCTATGAGGACTCAGGAAAATTTTTCCATTCAAAAAATAAACGCCATCTTTCACCCGGAAATCTTGCACAGTGGATTTTTGTTGAGAGATGTTTTTATAGAATGAGTCCTCTCTAACTTCTGCTTGTAATTTCTTCCACCAATCAGCTATTGGATGGGATATAGCAGTCATCTGGAATTCTCCCAAGCGAGATAAAGCATCTGGACCTTGGTTCTCTTGACCCCTCCGATATTCTATTTTATAATCATATCCCATAAGTTTCGGTAACCATCTCGCCTGAGCAGGAGTCGTGATTCGTTGCTCTAAGAGAAACTTGAGACTTTTCTGATCCGTTCGAACAATGAATGGTCGACCAAGGAGATAAGGACGCCATTTTCGAATCGCCTTCACGATTGCCAACATCTCTTTCTCATATGTGGAAAGGTTCAATGCGACTCCCTTTAATGCTTCGCTGTAATAGGCTATTGCTCTTTGATTTTGTGACAAGATAGCTCCTATCCCTGTTCCGCTTGCATCACTTTCAACAATAAATTGTTGAGTGAAGTCTGGTAAAGCTAAAATGGGAGGAGATGACAATGCCTCCTTAAGTCTAGCAAATGCCTCCGCGGCTTCTGCAGTCCAAGAAAACCCATCCTTAGTCAATAATCAAGTGAGGGGAGCAGCTATACCTCCAAAATTTCTGATAAATTTTCTGTAGTGGCCGGCAAGCCCGAGGAAACCTCGCACACTCTTTGGATTTGTAAGTTGTGGCCAATCCTTAACGGCTGCAATTTTCTTGGGATCTACCGCTACTCCCTGTTTTGAAATCAAATGACCCAAATATTCCACCTTTGTGACTCCAAATCTACATTTTGACAGCTTTGCAAATAGCTGATGAGAAGCGAGAGTCTGTAAAACGATTTTCAAGTGATTTACATGTTCTTGTCAATTCCTGCTGTACACAAGAATGTCATCAAAGAAAACAAGAATAAACTTTCGTAAATAAGGTCGGAAGATATCGTTCATCAGAGCTTGAAACGTTGCAGGAGCATTGGTGAGACCGAATGACATAACTACAAATTCGTAGTGGCCTTCATGAGTTCGAAAAGCGGTCTTGTGTATATCTTCTTCCTTGACACGGATTTGGTGGTAGCCTGACCGTAAATCTAATTTAGAGTAAACCTCAGAGCCATGTAGTTCATCCAAGAGTTCATCAATGACAGGAATCGGGAATTTGTCCATCACCGTTACTTCGTTCAAAGCCCTGTAATCGATACAAAATCTCTAACTTCCGTCGGATTTTTTGACTAACAAAACAGGTGATGAAAATGGACTCCTACTAGGACGTATCAATCCCGATGAAAGTAATTCATGAACCATCTTTTCAATCTCAGTTTTTTGATAAAAGGGATAACGATAAGGCCTTACTGAGATTGGTTTGCTGTTAGGTAGAAGCGGAATGTGGTGATCTTGTGCACGCTCTAGTGGTAGAGTCGTTGGTTGGGCAAACATATGGCGGTATCTTGTGAGAACTTGTTGTATTTCAGGGTGAGACGTTGAGGTAGGGGCACTTTCTAAGGCGTCAATCTGCAAGAAAAATGTGGGTCCATATGTCATATGAAGTTCTTTTCTCTGTAGTGGTTCTAATTCTCCCCTTTTGATGCCATGAAAAGTATGAAGCTGGTCTCCCTTCTTTATGGTCATGGTCAGATTGGCATAATCCGTCTCTACCGGTCCCAGAGTGGCCAACCATTGAATTCCTAAAACAATCGGGTATGCTGCAACTGGAAGAACAAAAAAATCTGCCGACGTGTGATATCCTTGAATGATCAAGGAAAGGTTAAGACATCTTCCATGACAAATCATCTTTTCTTTATTAGCAATAGTAATTTGTAGTGGAATATCTTGGGTTACCGTTAAGTCGCATAACTCCACCAAATTCTGATCCACGAAGTTATGAGTACTACCGCTATCGATGAGAATCGCTACATCACGTCCCTTTAAGTTCCCTTGCAACCGTAAGGTTTGAGGGTGATCTGTTCCCGCCATAGCATGCAACGATATATCCGGAATTGTATCGGTAATTTCTGTTATTGTGATCTCCTCTGGTTCAGACTCCAAAGTGTCCTCAATGGCAAAAAATTGAGGCTTCTGACAGCGATGACCTGGACTGTATCGCTCGTCACAATAATAGCACAATCCCTTATCTCTTCGCTCTTTTGCTTCTTGACCAGAGATCCTGCGAAAAGAAGTTTGGTTGTTGGCAGTTTTGGTTGTAGGTGGAGGTCCCAGAATGCTTGGTTGCACACTGCTCTTGTTAGTCCAAATGAGTCGATTGTTGTTTATATTTTTCTTGTGCAAGTTCAACTTCTCTTCCACCAATTTTGCTACTCCAATGGCGTCAGTTAATCGTCGCGGTTGTTTAATCTTCACATCTAACCGAATCTCATCTTTGAGTCCTGCAATGAAACATCCCACCAAAAAAGATTGGGGCAAGTTATCAATACGATGAGAAAGTTTCTCGAATTCTTCCTGATAAGTGACAACAGTAGAGGTTTATTTGAGGCGAGTGATTGCTTCTGAAGGATCTTCGTAATCCGTTGGTCCAAATCTGATAAGAAGTGCCTTTGTAAATTCCTCCCATACCACGGGCCCTTGAAATTTTTCATACCATCGATGCCATTGCAAGGCAATGCCCTCCAAATGGAATGAGGCAAGGTCGACTTGGTGTTCAACTGCAATCCCTCCGAATTTGAAATACTGCTCTGCTTTGTACACCCACCCCTGTGCATCTGTACCATCGAACTTAGGAAATTGAAGCTTGAGATTGTGTTGGTTGTGAGCAAGTAAAGTGTTTTGAAGAGAGGTGTTCCTCAGGTGAGAGTTATTGTCGTGGCCAAAAGGATTTTCATCTTTGTTCTCATGAGTTTGGCGAGAGTTCTGTTGAAAAACCTCCATAGTTTGAACTTTGGAGAGCAGGGTTTGCATAGTTGAAGAAATTTGGTCAAACATGGATTCATGCCTACCAAGTGCTTCTTGTACCTCGTTTCGAAACTCGGCATTAGACTGTTGTCGTGTTCCCATTGAAGTCAACCTGGCTCTGATACCAATGATAAGGACTTTAAGAGAGCCACACCTCAAAAGCTAGCTTATGAGGGTGGAGAGCCCAAAGTCCTTATAAATCCCATATTAACTTTGTATTTAATCGATATGAGATTCAAGTCCCATACCTTGCAATTAAATCAAACTGTAACAGCACCCAAGTCCAAGAATCAGACGCAACATATAATTAACGAGTTTGAAAGCAACCAAGTTCAGCATATCATAACCTCACATAGCATTCAATTTATTAAATTGAAAATTGACAGAAAAGAATAGATATTACATGGAAAGAGAATAAATGGCTACCATACATGAAATTGTGCAGAAAATATACACACAAATATCCCTCGTCTAGTCTTTTCTCTTTCCAATAAACCAAGTAGTCCATCCAAGTTTTCATCAATTACATCAAAAGTTATATATAAATTAAGGAAAATTCAGATTATGTCACAATTGGAAATTTCACTAACAATGATAAAAGCCAAACCTAAAATAATGGTCAAATTGCAAAATCATTATTGGTCTCCTTACATGTTAGCTACAAGCTATATGCCGCCGAGATACATCATGTACCAGTAAACAAACGTAAACTATGAACTTTTGTTCCACTAAGTCAACATAAAGCATATTCTACGTACATACACAATTGTAAAGGCTAAACTACTAATGATTATTAAGTCCAGGCTTTGTTTTGATTTGAATGCATAACAAAATGAACAGCATCATGCTATTTATAGACTTAATTCCTGGAAGTCTCAAAAATATTCTATCTCAGATTTATATCTTTAGAACAAAAAATGTGGATGAACTATCTATTCATCAGGGAACGGTTACAGAATATTCATACAGCGAATGTTTACATATTAACCAACTAAAGATCAAGGGGGTAAAATGACCCTGTAAAATGTATCGCAGTGTCTTCTTCAAGAAACCAACATCCAAAAGCTTCAATGGAAAAGCATTTTACTTACCCTTTCCTTTGAAAGATCATGCACCTGTCATAACAATGTCAATTCATTAGCTTCACATAACATTAAACAAAAATCTGGAATTACCACGTATTCTTGCTATGGAGGCCCCAGATGGACCATCGTTGTTATAAGAACCATAGGGTCATTCACCAAATAATCTTGAAACAAATAAAATTAAACTAGAGGCCCTATGCGACATGAAAGGAGAACAGTTCAGTAGATACAATGACAGGAAAGGGCTTCCCAATTAACTTAAACCTACTTCAATAAAGTAAAATAATTGAATGGCACAATAGAAGCAAAGGATGGAAGATAAATTTGTAGATGCCAGGCACAGTTGTAGAAAGGCGTAAAGATTACTTTACATAGATATTCAAGCCACAGAAACTAAAAATGGTCAATCCAAAAAGCTACAATACTCAAGCTTCTCCAGCAGTTTAACATCTGGCCATTAAATTATAACCTTTATGCATCTAATTCAAACATTCTGCAGCAGCTATATGAGACATTCCTGAAAAAGAGGTACCTTTCAAACAGGCATACAAACTAACTCAAGATCTTCAATAAACTTGACTTTGGAACACCATTAGTTCTTCAAAGCTTGACCTCAACATCAACGCCAGCAGGAAGGTCAAGTTGCATTAGTGAATCTATTGTTTGTGCAGTGGGATAGAGGATATCAATTAATCGTTGGTGGGTTCGAATCTCAAAATGGAATCTTGCATCCTTGTGCACATGGGGAGACTTGAGAACACAATAGACACGCTTCTTCGTTGGTAATGGCACGGGACCCATTGTCTTTGCATTTGTAGTCCTTGCTGCATCAATTATCTGCTTGCAGGAGTCCTCAATGAGGCGTACAAAGAAGGATCTTAGCTTGATTCTAATCTTCTGTTTGGGTGCCATCTAAGAATAGAAATAACAAAGGAGGGAAAAAACAATGGTTATGCTAACGTAACAGATAAGATCAAGTAAACTTGCCCATGCTAAAATAGTATCGAAGTGTTGTTTTTGGTCATTACCATAGCCCCGGCAGGTTCTCTACTGATTTAAATTCATCAGGTTACTATTTGGCATGTAGATAATTGCTTTTTGTTTTTATAAACTATATGATTAATTAAACTCCAGCAAACTCTAGTAATGGATCAATGTTATGATATTTGCTGAAGCAGTTCAGAGGTGCCAATCTTTGCAAGTAAAAAATTCTTAGTCTCACAGACAGAATTAAAGCTAAGAGTATCCTCCGCAATCAGCTTATTCGATAAAGTTTGGGACTATCTCTAATTTAATAAGCCCTTTTCCACAGACAGATAGTCCAACAAGCACTCAGATGCTGATCAAGTACCAATCCTAATATTTACAAGAGATGCATATTTGAGAATATGCAAAAGGCTACCACTGACTACAAGAATGTTATTGACATGGACTGAAAAATGGCAGTTTGAATTTAGCTAATTAGCACAAATAAAATTCATCCCATCAGTTCCCAATTTAACCAAGGAAATTACGTTAATCCTCTAGTTCCCCATTAGATTCAAGCTAAAATTGGACATGAGAAAGTTATCAGATACCTTATCTGCATCTGCTGCAATGCTGACCGATGGAGAACTGGGTGCCTCAGAACCTCCAATCTAGACAAGCAAAACGAGAAAACAACAAATTAACAGTAGTCAAATTACAAGTCTTCCTTATAGATTGGAGTTACATACATTTGAAACTAAATTAAAAATAAAAATAAAATAATGAGTTTCCAGGATAAACCACCCATCAATAAACGAACAACTTGTAGCTAAATGTTTATCCCATAGATAACCTAAGAATGTGTATTAATTCACTCTAGAGCATCATTTTACCTCAATTTTATGCAGTCAAATAATTTCGAACAATGTCATTAAAGAAACGAAAACTAAAGAAACAAACCTCAAAGCTCTCAGAATCAGGTACATCGAGGGACTCCACAGGTGGGTCTAGCGCATCTTGAGAATCCAACATCTCAGGAGCAGCAAAAAGCCTGCTTTGTGAAGGTAAGGGCTTAAGGGTTCTCTGGACATTATCAACAGAACCGCAGGGCAAAAGTAAAGGAAAAGAAGACAAATGCATATGTCTAGAAGTCATAGAAGCAGAATTTAAGGTCGCAAGAGAAGGTATAAGTGTTGTAGCCATTGAAGGTAACACAGTCATTCTCAACTCTCCCTTCTTCTTCTTCTCCGCTGAGCGCTTAGTGAGGTATCCGAAAGATGTACCCGCTTGTTTGGTGGGAATTATCCAATCAATTTTATTTTTTTTTTAAGAAATGGACCTATGATCTCTTTATGGGTCTTGATTGTTTGCATAACCCTGGTTAGCCCTTTCTCAACACCAACTGACCCATTAGGCCCACATGGGCATTATCCTTTCAATGTCAAAATTAATGTTGGGATTAATCAAGATTACTTAATATTAGATGTCAAAAGATGGATATAAGAAAGTTCACGATTAGCTGACACTCAAATGCAACCTTATGATGTAGATTATGGTTGGGACAATTTACTTGGATTGAGTTTAGTTTTGCCGTTGAGTTCACTTGTTTCCAAATCGGCCCTTAGGCTGCGTTTGGTTGCAGTCTCCAGTGGCTGCAGACAGAACAGAACAGGGCAGAACGGAACAGACCCTGGAGGCAGAGTGGTGTTTGGTTGTGGTTGACAGAACAGAGGAAACTGTTCTGTCCTATGGGCAGAATGTGTTTGGTTGCAGGGGACAGTAAACAAAAATAATGCAAATGACGAATTTGCCCTTGGTCCTTAATATGATCAGAAATATGTAATTCATTGATACTTTTACTATGAATGGTTTGTATTAGTTTAAAAAATAACTTGGAATAATAATAACAATTTGA
>JANITW010000004.1:3224139-3248898 GCA_027564335.1 Erythroxylum williamsii | reverse complement strand
TATTAAAAATTATAGTTTAATTAAAAATATATTATTAAATAAAAATTAATTGATTTATTTTAATTTATAAGACATTATTAATTTATAAAATTTTGTTAAATTGATTAATTTTTAAAAAATTATTAAAATAAATTAAATCAAAAAATCTCTAGTACACGTTAGCAAAGATTCGCTTATCGTGCACTGTCTTGCCTTAATGGAAACAAAATATTTCTTCCCAACATGAACTGGCCCGAAATCTTCAACAGTCGATTCTGCACTGTTGTGTCTCTGTACGACGCAACATCGTCTCATGATTGGCAGCATCCTCGTACAAATCCAATTTTGTTGAACCACAAAACAAACCCATCTAGACCCAGAAAACAAAGCTCTTGAGAAAACCAGAAATGGCATCAGACGATCAGGACATACCTGAGGGTACTGTTCAGAACATACTGGACCAAGAGAGCCTCAAGTGGGTGTTCGTCGGAGGCAAAGGCGGCGTTGGCAAAACGACGAGCAGTTCGATTATATCGATTCTGTTGGCAAGTGTCAGATCCTCTGTGTTGATTATTTCCACTGACCCAGCTCACAATCTCAGCGATGCGTTTCAACAACGGTTCACGAAGATTCCCACTTTGGTTAATGGCTTCTCCAATCTCTACGCTATGGTACTCTTTTCGTATTCTGTCATATAAAGTTCGACTCTTTGGGTTGTGGGCTTGCCGTTTTTTTGTTGAACCTGTATTTTCTGGATGGATTGAGGAATACCCAGTAGATGAATTTAATTCCTTGAATAATGAATTTATGAGTCTTCTAAAATTCACGGTCCATTCTTAAAAGACGTGTTCAAGATTTGATGAGTTTGGATTGTCTATTATTCTGTCGTTAAAAGAACTATATGAAGAGGTGGGGTTCTGACCTTTTGTTGTTGTTCTTGTTGATTGTTCCAATTGCGTTGATTACTTGACTGTTGTTTTCTGCACTGGACTCGTTGGTTCGGTGTATCTCTTTGCAGGAGATTGATCCTAATGTGGAAAATGAAGAGATTCCAGGAAGCGAAGGAATGGATAACTTGTTTTCTGAGCTAGCAAATTCAATTCCGGGCATTGATGAGGCAATGAGTTTTGCAGAAATGTTGAAGTGAGAATAATGTTTTCACTCAATCTAATCACATACCAACCTGTGCAAGCATTTAACACTGGAGCTTTTCGTTAATTGATTTCATTTCTGGTGAATATGACAATTTTTTGCTGTTTGGCCACTATATTTGACAAAAATTAGTTGTTTCCTTCTTGCTAACTTAAAGAATTGAGGATTTTAAGGCTTACTCCTTTTCTAATTTTCAGCAGTAACCGATATTTTAAAGAATTGAATTTTAATTGCAATTATTGTGAAATGCCATTGTGTGCATTTTCAGTGGTACTGACTGCTTCAAATGTGCTTCAACTTTCTACATAGGTTACTAAGAAAAGGATGGGTTAATACAAATTTAAGTTCTAAATTATTTTACTTATCTTTTCTGCATTAATTTCTTGTGCAGATTGGTGCAAACAATGGATTATTCTGTTGTCGTATTTGATACAGCTCCAAACACTTCGGCTATTACAATTTCCATCAACTTTGGAGAAGGGACTGCAGAAGATGATGTCTTTGAAAAGCAAATTTGGTGGCTTGTTCAATCAGGTATTCATTTTACTTACTTCAAGGATCTAGGATATCATTTCTTAACTGTCTTTACATGTTTTCTCTTGATCCTAGACTCCTGCTGTAGCATCAGTGTGATAGGGTCCCTAGTTATGGATCTGGTTATGGGTCGGTGTGTTGTGGGTGTTGAAGGGGAAGATGTTTGAGAGTTTGGGTTAGAGTCTTTCTTTTTGTTTCCTCGGGTCATTAACAGAACCAGCTCAATAGAGGGAGCAGGGAACCTCTTGAGCTTTGAAGTGCTCAAAGAACTTTTAATTGATTTTGGAAGTATGTCCTTTCATTGATGATCATTGATTAAATACAGGAAGGAAGTTAAGCTGCCTCCTACATCAACGGGGCATTACTTCAACATGGAGGAATATTTCCTCAACTAACACAAAAATAGGAAATGGAGGATCACCCTCCTATAAAACAGGAATCATGGGAAAATAACTAAAAACAAAACAAAATAACTGAAATGTTTTGACTAATTTAGAAGTTCTATACGTGGCTGCTTAGACTTGGATCCATGACCATAACGTGTATAGACTTGAAGTGGTTTGGTAACACAGTGCTTATTCGTTTTGTGGTTCGACCTGTATTAGATATTGTCATCTCCTATTCAACATGCACCTGAATACCTTTCCATGTTGATCTAGCTCAGTTCTGCTCTATCTTTTGACCAAGCATGTATCTATTCAATTCTCAAGTGTTTGAGTATATTCAATATATAAGGCATATAGTTTCTGAAGAAAATTAAGTTGACTCTCGTGATGGTGGGTTCTATGTGCATACCCATGGTATCTTTTTATTGTCTGCCTGCAGTAGCCTTTTAATAGAGTTCTTGGTCAAAGACTCAAAAGGTCTGAGTCCCAAAGGCTTATTGTAAATACATTTATTCCAGACAGCAGAAGCTGAATTTCAGGCCCTCAGTTTTGTGATTTCTATGCAATTAGAATGATTAGATGCTTTTTCCATCTGAAATAAATATTGTCTTGGGGTGGTTCTGTATTTTATCAAATTTTGCTCATTGTCTACAAGTTTACGATAGCTGCTATTTTGTGTAAATTGGTCATGGCAGATGACCAGACTAATTGGTTTAGATGATGATTTTGGCGAGGATGCAATTTTGGGAAGGCTTGAGGGCATGAAAGATGTGATTGAACAAGTCAACAGGCAATTTAAAGACCCAGTAAGATCCTTTTTCTTTTTATGTCTATTGTTAAAATATTTTCTTATCCCTTGTTTCTGGTTGCTGTTCCTTTTATCAATGACACTGATCTTTCAAAAGGATTATGTTCTTTCATCTAAAAGTTTTACTTTGGTGTTGAACTTCCAAATGCCAGGCTGATTTTCGTTTCTTTTTTGTTTTCTATATTTTTCTAATGCTGTTATGTTCTCTTCTGAGCAGAACTTCACAACCTTCGTCTGTGTTTGTATTCCGGAGTTCCTTTCTCTTTACGAAACGGAGAGACTGGTACAAGAACTTACAAAGTTTGAGATAGACACACACAATATAGTCATCAACCAAGTGCTTTTTGATGAAGAAGGTATAGCAACTAATCATGGCTCTCACTCCCTCTTTTATTTTTTATTATGTGCTTTTATAAATCAAAACTTTGACTCTTATCTGGTCTTTTTTTTGGCTGTAGTTGTTAATTCCAAATTGCTGAAAGCAAGAATGCGAATGCAACAGAAGTACCTAGATCAGTTCTACATGTTGTATGATGATTTTCATATTACTAAGTTACCATTATTACCAGCAGAGGTAAACTATTATGTGCCTCCGATATCTTTGTGATACAACTTAGTGATTATAATTGAAAACGAAATGCTAACACTTTTCGTGTGAGTGTTCCAAGTCTCTAGTTAGTTCTCTGGTCCAGTGAAATGAGAATAGGAGATAGTGGTCCTCTTCAAATATATACATTAACCTTGTTTACTGGACATTTGATCAGCTGGATCCTGATTCTATAGGTTACTGGTGTTGAAGCTCTGAAACGTTTCTCGAAACATTTTATAAAACCATACAAACCGTCCATTGGTGGAGGCTCAGTGGAAGAGTTGGAGCAGACAGTATCTGCACTGAGACAACAATTGCAAGACACTGAAGCAGAACTTAAGAAACTTAAAAAATGAAAACAGAAGGTCTAATTTGTCCACTCATCCTGTTTCTCTGGGCTCACAAGTATACGGCTGCATTTGCTCACATGGAGGCTGCCAATGGAAGTGTGTATGCTTGTCAACGCGCAAGTGGCTTTGGACAGAGTACTCTGTTTTCAAATGCATTTATTCACCTTGTATTCTTTTTTCTTTTCCAATAAGTGGAAATGTTTGGTTCATAACGTGCTTCATAGTAGGCCCAATCAACCATATGAAGTTTCTTTTATGCATCAATCTTAGATCATTTGTTATTCTTTAAATAGAGCAATCAATTTTGACAATATTTCCGTTTCTGTAAAACTTCAGTGATGTGATGCAGTGAGTTGAAGGCTGCAACTGTTATAAGAAATTACTGTCCAATGTTCTAAGGTAGGCATGACAAAAGAACCGGGTCGGACTGGAAATCAACGGGAAAGACAGGCTGACCAAACTCCAACTTGGGTTTGAGCTTGAATGTTTGGATCCGATTGGGTTCAGGTTTGTTAATGTTTTCAAGTCCAACTAATTCTGATAAATTGGGCTGATCAATCCAAAGTTTACGAGCTAAAGTTTGACAAGGTTTGAGCTGAGTATTTAGGCTCAATCGAGCTCAGGTCCGAGCCTTACATGATCCGGGCCCATTGCCATCACTATTTCAGGGATCTTAGGATTATACACACAGGAAATGGATGGCTGCCAGGGTAGGCCAGAGTACCTGGGCCAGAGGATCTCATATGATACACACAGGCAGCGTAATCATTTAGCTATTATTGTTTTGCAGATTTTAAACCAAATGAAACTCCGTAGTGCAGAAATTTGGTCTATTGATTGAGATAATAGTAAAGGATCGTAGTTTGTGCAACATGAGGATTCGACACATCTCTGCTTTCTGCAGTCTCATTAACATGCCATTCAATCAGTTCTTATGGAATATCAACAATTGTTTCCAGGGCAAATTAATCTTAAATGCCTCAATACAGGTATCTTAAGCATGAAGTTGATGAACATGGTCTTGGTTGATTATAACCACAAACAGGAACTGAGCTTATCAAAGAGATGTATTGATTATAAAGGCACTTATCAAAAAGATATCTGTAGCTACTAACCCCCATGCAATGTTGATATAAAGACCACATTATCCTTCTCTTCTAGTGTTGTATCAAGTTGGCCGCTCAGCTCCCAGTCACAATCATTCACCAGGACTAAAATACCAGGTCTCCTGTGTTACAATTAAAGATTCCAGTCACAAATAGCTCTAACTCCAGATTATCATCCTGGAATCTCTTTTTCAGAAATGTTAAAATGGAAACCTTCATCTTCTGATACGTAAAATTTTTCAGGTTCATGATCAAAAGTATGTACGAAAGCAGGAAAGAAGCTTGAACTTACACAGAATCCCCTTTCATGAACATCTCCGGCCTCTCCTTGATAAGATTTGCTCGAACCCAAGCAAGCAAATCTTTCATGATCAGCTGCAGAGTATGAAAGTTCATGAGTGCAACATGCTAACCCAGAGAAAGAAGCTTAAGTTCCATGAAACTGCATTAGTAGTTCAGATAATGCTTACATTCGCAGCCCCATTTTCTGGGTTAACATTTACATTATGAATCTTTACCGAGTCGCATAAAAGCTCAAGTCCACCACTGCATCATAAAATTAATTAAGTCACCAATTCAAAGTGATGAAAAAGAAGACGAGTCATCTGCTCAAATGAGTTTTCAACATAACGTAAACAGCCTCGACGAAGGTACTTCAGGAAACGCCAAGTTTTATATATGAGTCATCGAAAGAAAATAAAGTTCCGCTGGTGAAAATTGCTGTTGCTACTCCAACATCTCGAGTTCAAGAACAATAGCAGAAAACTAGTTCATTTTAATAACAAGAACAGGTCTTTGAGTGCTTAGAAAAACCCACACCATTTGGTTAATAAGCTTTTGATAATTGAACCACCAACTAAATATCAATCAATTCAACACCAACACAATTAAGTACATGGAAATTAGAGCACAAACAAATCGGGAAGATTTCAATTTGTTGAAGTGCGGGTATCCGTTTTGAGATGTAAGGGCAAAGTTTCTACCTTTATTGGGAAAAAAGAAAAACCCTCGAAAATTAGGAGGTAATAATCAAAATTCTTACCCGAATTCAAGAGTGAGTTGCATGTTCTCTGCTCCTGCACAAATCCAAAACCCTAGAATTACGATGCTTTAATGGAGCTTTGAAACTCGCGAACGGCTGTTAAAAACGCGGGTTTAACCTGCATGTAAACGACGTCGTAGGCATGTCTCTTTCGATGGACGGTAGAGATTAAATTCCGAAAATAGCACAAAAAGAAGACAAACTATTTATTCTTTCAGCTATTTTTGCCTCTCTCCTTCTATTCGTCAGTCTTTTTCAGTATGCCTATTTAAAGTTCGATTTTTTACGCTAGGGCTTTGCGCTTCCTGTAATTTTATCTTCTGGGTTTTGTTTCCCATAAACCATAGATTTGACTCGTGGGTGCTTCATGGCTGTGTTTGAATTCAGTGAACTGTGAAGCTGAGTCTATATTTTATTTGTTTTTTCTGGTTTTTGATTGATATTTGGAAGGCATGGAAGCATATAAGAGATGGGTTAGAATCAATAAGGATTATGTGCACTCTCTCGAATCCCTTGCAAATGTAAGCCCTCGTACTTCTCAATTTTCTTTTTTTCTTTCGACCATGTGATTCTTGGTGTGCAAACTGGTACAGATCTCTGAATTTCTGGTAGTTTTGGATCTTCTGGGTTTGCTTAGGACTACTTGGATCATCCTGGAAAGGACTGGTCTTTGTGTTCTTGTGGATATTTACTTGCTTTTAGTTCTTTTTAACTGCTTTTGGATAATCCCAAGAAGTGAGTGCACCACTGCTCTGGAGTCTTTGGTTATTCAAACGTAAGCTGGTTTATGTACTAGACAGGAAGACGAACTTTCACTGCATATATTTGTTTGAAATATGAAAATTTTACTGTTGATTTAGGGACTGGCTGGCTTTAATAGTATGTATAATGTTGGTCTGACATGGAACATATGGACAGGGATTGACATGGCTTCTTCCTGAGCGGTTTTCTTCTTCTGAGATAGGACCAGAAGCAGGTTTTGTGAAACTTTGGTAACATTTACTTACTTGCTTATCAGCTTATTAACACTGGGCCTTTATTTTCATGGTTAAGTAATCCAGAAAATTGAGTAGAAGATAGAGAGTGAAATGATGTATAAAAAAACGTGTGCTCTCCTTTTGCTTCAATTTTGAATGAATGCTAGCATGCGAAAATGCTGTGAGGTTTATGTCAATGTAGTATTATTTTGATAGGCTTGGTAAATAAGAAGCTTGCTGATCTTATTTCATTTTCACTACCTATTTTGGGTCAAAACACATGGACTTTTTTGGTTTTACTTATCATTTCTGTTTTGTGTTGTGCTTTACTTAGAAATTTGATTATCATCTGCAGTAACTGCAATCTTGGGTATAATCACGGCCATCAATGAGCATATAATTGATACAACACCAACTCGGAAGCACAGGGGCTTTGCAGAGCCTCATTCTTTCCCATACTCATTGTGCATATCTGCAATAAAGGATTTGGAGACATTAGTTGAAGTTGTTGCAGAACATTACTGTGGCCATGATAAGAAATGGAATTTTATTGCTGTCACAGAAGCAACCAAGTAAGCTGCATCTATTAGCTTGACATTCAGTTTGGAGGCGAGTCTGATAATGACATTGTTTAACATTTCATATTCCTATAATTCAGGGTATTGGTTAGGTTGGCTTTATTCCGGAACAGTGGATACAAGATGCTTCTGCATGGTGGAGAAACACCAAATACTGAGCAGCATCCAGGATTTCCAAGTTCTCAGCATAATACCGGGGCAAAGCTTAGAACCCAGGGTGAACCTGGATTGAGGAATTTTAACGGACAGAACCCATGGAATCTGGAAGGGAGGGCATTGTCTGCATTGAACAGGTTTGGAGAAAATGCAATGATGGTTTCTGACCCAGTATGGCTGCGCAGGGTTCAGCACCAACATGCAATTATGGAGCCTCCATGTAATTATTTCCCTCAGTTTTCAAGTGATTACAATTAATGGCTGAGCATTAAGATTTTCAATTATGTCTTTACAGCTCCAGTTATTGAGAGGCCCACGCTTTCGAAGTTAGTGTCCGAGAAAGGGGTTCATGGGGTGTTATTCCTTGTTGGAGAGTTGCTCTTTGTCACGAGACCTCTGATTTATGTCCTGTTTATTCAAAAATACGCAATTCGGTCATGGATTCCTTGGTTTCTTTCTCTGGGTGTGGATTTGGTGAGCATGGGATTTTTGTCACTCATTACGAAATCAAGCCTTGGTGGAAAAGAGCAATTGTTTCATCTTACCGATCCCGAACAGGATGAGGTATGAAATCTTGCATAGATTTAATTTGCCAGATCCTAAATATCTGTTTTACGAACTCTGAGTGAATAAGGCACTCTTGACTCTACTGAAGAGTAATCGTTGCTGGAGCTAATTACCCGTTTAATGATGGATTTAAGCTTAATGGATTTGATACATTTTTTATCAGCTGAAAAGAAGAAAATTGCTATGGGCCCTTTATCTCATGAGAGATCCATTCTTTAGCAAGTACACGAGGTATGAATGCCTTCACCTAGTTGCATCCTTGATATCTATCTTCTTCCAATACTAGGAATCTAGAGAAAATCTAAGCTTGCTAATCGTGACAGGCAAAGACTGGAAGGTGCAGAAAAAGTTCTGGAGCCAATTCCTTTAGTTGGCCTTCTAACAGGTTTGCTTTAGTTTCTTTTCCGCTTCCATAGCTCGAGGCAACCTGGATAATTTTGTTCATTCAGACATCTCGTGTTTCTGCAGCTAAATTTGTTGAGCTTCTTGTCGGGGCTCAAACTCGGTACACATACATGTCGGGTTCATGACCATATATACCACAAGAAGTCCTGCTCCCTAATGCCTGTGGTTGCTCAGAAATAAACCCCCACATTGTATGAATACTTTGGACATCTACCTCGTCACTCTGTACTCCTGAAATCTGGGATCAAATGATTGTCTCAAGTTTCTGATGCCTTGGCAAATTGAATGAAAACAAAAGATCGACGAGCGTTGAGAATGGTTTGGGAGAAAATGGCAAATCCCTACTGTATTAACGAAATTGTTCCTCCTGTTACTTTTAGAACAGCAACTCGATAAATCTTTAGTATTATATGTTGTGTCTGAATTCGATGATAGTTTCTGCTCCTTAGTATGCCTCCAAAGAGATTATCAGTTTTGTTTCTGGGGAAAGAACAAGATATGATTTTGATGTGGCTTGGTTGCTGAATCTGCAAGAGATTTCTCACCCATGGAAGCATACGAGCATAAAGAGCGACCTTAGAAACCTCAAGACAAATTTTGAAAATATTAAGGTAATATGAGAACAAGAAACAGTCTTTATTCAAATTTTGTTAAATTCGAATTTAAACTTCTGAAGACGTTTGATAATACACAATTTTATCTTTATATAATAAAGAGCTTGTTTTCGGTAAATTTGCATATATGACAAAAATATTGGTAATATAAAATATAAATAAATATGTATAAATAAAATATAAAATACAATATATATAAAACTCTTTGATTTTTTATTTTTAGAAAAATTTTCTTAAACCTTTATTGAGACGAAGGTTATTGACTCTGAAGGCCAGAAATTCATTGCTCAAGTTCTCTGCTCACAAGACTTCAACTTTCGCAAGTTTCCGAGGGCCTGACGATAAGCTATGGATGATTCATCAGTGATAAAGCTGTTGCCACAAAAAGATTTCTTGGAGCCATTTTTTAGGGCTTCAAAATCAAATAACATGAAGCAAACCCTAGAAATTCTTATAGCTGTTTCTAGAACTACTGATGGTCGCTTAGACCTCGCCTCCAGGAATATTCTGCCTGCCGCTCTTGAGCTGACCCGATCTCTTCCACACCCTTTTTGTCACCAGTACATTGAACTCTGTTTTAAGCTTCTAAGAAATCTTTGTGCTGGTGAAATGGTCAATCAAAGTTCTTTTCTTTTCTGTAATGGGGTTGGTATACTTTGTGACGTCTTGAGGTCTATAAGGCTTGCTTCTGATTCTGATTCTGATCATGGGATTAGTCGAACTGGATTGCAAGTTTACGCTAATGTTTCTCTGGCTGGTGAGGAACATCAGAGAGCTATCTGGGGTTGTTTATTTCCTAATGAGTTTATTGAGCTTGGGAAAATCCCAAGTCAGGGGACTTGTGATCCTCTTTGTATGATAATCTATACTTGCTGTAATGGAGCACCTGAATTGATTGCAGAGCTTTGTGGAAATCAAGGATTGCCTGTTTTGGCTGCAATTGTTAGAACATCATCTGCTGGTAAAGCTTTGGTTTTTCTTTTTTTACTTTGAATTGGACTTTGGTTCTGTCTAAATTGTACTTATGATTGTTTGTTCGGGCCTTGCTCTTTATACCAGTTGGTTTTAAAGAAGATTGGTTGAAGTTGCTTCTTTCAAGGATTTGTCTGGAGGAAGCGTACTTTCCTCAAATCTTCTCATTGTTTTCCCAGAGTGGTGACTCTGAAAACTGTGGAGATGTTAATCAGAACGCTGATTATTTTTCCCCAGAACAAGCTTATCTTTTGAGCGTGGTATCAGAAATCCTGAGTGAGCGAATCAGGGAGATAGAAGTTTCAAAAGATTTGGCCTTGTATGTTTTTGAAGTATTCAAGAGATCTGTTGAAGTTGTCAACTTTGATTGCAGAGCCAAATCCGGCCTTCCAACAGGATTGGCTTCCATTGATGTTCTTGGATATTCACTCAACATTTTAAGAGACATATGTTGTCAGGATGAACACGTGGTAAACTCTGAGAATGTTGCTGTTGCACTTGTCTCAGCTGGACTACTTGAATTGCTTTTAGGTCTTCTTCATGACCTCGAGCCTCCTGCTATAATCAGAAAAGCTATGACACAAAGTGAGAATCAAGAAGCGGCAGCTAGTTTCAGTTGCTCTAAAGTCTGTCCTTATAAAGGATTCCGAAGAGACATTGTTTCACTCATTGGTAATTGTGCATATCGAATGAAACATGCGCAGGATGAGATCAGAGAGAAGAATGGAATTCTTCTGCTTTTACAGCATTGTGTTATAGATGAAGATAACCCATTTCTAAAGGAGTGGGCTATATGGGCTGTAAGGAATGTTTTGGAGGGTAACATAGAAAATCACAAGGTGGTCACAGAATTGGAACTTCAAGGTACTGTTAATGTGCCTGAAATTGCTGGTCTTGGCCTACGTGTGGAAGTAGATGAAACTACCCGAAGAGCAAAGCTGGTGAATTGCCCTTAAAAGGATCCAACTTTGTTAACATTATCACTTGTACTGATCTCTTGGATGAGCTTGAACAATTTGATTTCACAATTTTGAGTTAGTTGTGACTGGTTGATTTGGCGTACGAGCTGTTCTTTGGCAACTTACATAGTGATGAGCGTTGAAAAAGAAGGGACAGGTAACACTTTGGCCAGTTCATTTGATATAACAACATTTATTAGAATCAGATTACTTTCTGGTACAGGAAACCTGAGTTTCAGAAGTGTATGTGGTCATCTTTCAAGTCATTCTATTCTATGGTAAAAACTGTAAATGACAAGTTTAATCAGATTGTTAGATTCTCCTGAATGCCAATAAATGTGCCAAGTATATTTCCTCCCATATCAGGGAAACTTTCACATCCTGGAATAGACCTCACTTTCCCTTTTCGATCAACTTCAACAGGATATTTAAGCAGGTGCCCTGTCATCTCCGTTACTTCATCAGATAAGAACTGTTTCAAATTCTTCTCCCCCATCAATCTGACTTTATTAACACACTCAAGAGACTCTGGTTCTTCAAAGCATTCATCAAGATGCCCCATATGCTCTGCCCAGAGGGACATACGATATGCATATATCTATAAAACACAGTTTGCACAGAAATAGAAAGTGTCTCAATAGCAGTAGAGATGACTGAAATTCCTTGTTCAAAACAAATCTCTCTACTCAGCTTTACCTGTCCCTGTGGATTAGATTGCTTTTTGGCCCAGGTATTACAAGGTTGATAAGCACCCATCGCAATCTCAGTGTCTCTTGTGCCTTCCATGGAACGCTGATTTATGTTTGCAGACCCTATTATTACGTACTCATCATCAACTATCATCCCTTTCGAGTGGACGTAAACCATGAATCTTCGACTTTTCTTGCTAAGTGTCTGGGCACACCAAAAATAGAGAGACTTAAATGTCTATTGTGTCCAAATGAGTTTCTGACACTAATCTCAGGAAACAATGCAACGTTTGAATCACCAGCCACTGCCATCAAGTTTCCAACTTGACAAAACACAAGATTATAACATAGAGGTATGAAAAGAGTGCCATGTTTCATTGTAAAAACAGAACTCGTTGAAGATGTCTTTACATTTTGCTCTTTTTCATCTCGAACTAGTCCTGCAAATAATTGATAGCTCAAAATAATAATTTCCTGGAGGGATAAATATATACCTGTGGAGTGTTTGCAGCAGTGGGGCTTGATACATCTGGAGTTTCATATGGATCAGGGGCCTCACGATTGCCAAGACAGAAAAAGTTCAGAAAATCTTGTGGTGAGAATGCTTCCTCAAGGCCAACTTCTATTAAAGCCTTGTATATTGTCTGGTACATCATTTGCATGGTTTTATGCTGCAGCAGATCATAATTTTCCAGTTAACTAATTTCTCTTATCATCTTTTGGAACATAGTAGTGAATAGATGTATTCAGATCCACCATATTAGTGAAACTTCAAATGAAGAAAAGGTACATGTCCTTCAGGAAGGATTAACCATAGCTTTAAGTTACATTCAGGCTCACCTGCCAATATAGAATCCTTTGAGTAGCTGCACCAGTTGGAGCTCCCTCTGGCCACATTGGGATTATGATGTATGCAGCAAATCTTTCATGTGCCCTGATTTTATCAGCAATCTTTAGTGCAATTTCCATTGGAATCAAGTTATCAGCACCTGCAACGAATGGAGGAGAAAAGTTTTCTTTGGTTCAATACAATGATGGGTATTTACATAATTTCTAGTTTAAACAAGAACAAAATTCTTTTATTGAATCTTTTCTTTTGGAAAAGAAGCACTCGAACTATGTTCTGGTATAGAAGCGAGTCAGGAAGCATAGATTTACAACCATAGAAGCTAATGGGGAGTAAGCACTAAAGCTTATAGACTATTTCTTATTTAGCCTTCTGTTTCCTAATTGCTATCTTACCTTCTATATGTAAGAAGTAAGGGTTAAGATCATTTTGTTAACAGAAGTGGAGAAACCCTCAGTTAAGATCTCAACCACAGATTTTTCCAACTAGAAAGGATCAGAACCAGCTCTAATGCAAAGTTGAAGTAACACCTCTTAACAGGATAATTGAAGAAACAAAAGGAGTTCATTACCTATATCTCTATGTGAACCCCAATTGTAGGAGGAACCAATGAAGTACTGGTTTTCTATATAAATGAAGTGTTGCGCAGATCGAATGGCCTTCACATATGCTGTATGTATGCTCATGTCGATAAGTACATTTTTCCCGCAGGCAAGATGCTGTCACAACAAAAATTTCATCAGCTTGAGCAAATATACAGTGTCAGAAATGAACTGATTCTCTTTAACAGAAACAACTTGAGTTACAAACTGTTCACTCACCTTGGCTGTGCCGTCCTTTGGATCCTTAGGGAAGCCTTTAACAGAATTTGAATCAATTGATCGAAAAATCTGCAAGTTTGAACCCCAGAAGGAAATGAATGCATTCCATTAGTAAGGCAGAACAAACAAGCTAACATCAAGGCAAATTCCAGTTTTTCTCTGTTTTCCCAGCAGAATCAAGTAAAACTAAAACCAAAAACTATCAGTATCACCCACACCTGAACATGCCAAGCTTCAGGGTCTTCTTCCTCACTAAGAACAGGAACATCAAGTTGACCTAAAACGTCTGGAAGTCTTTCTAACCTGAGCAAAGAATCATCATATAACTTTTTAAACTTTTTAATCCCATGAGGTTTTGCAGCCTTGAGCCAGCGCTCCTCAAAATTGGTTAGAACATCATATGCTGCTGGGCCATCAATTTTGCAGTGCAAGTCATGCCAGGGTTCTCTTGGACAACCAGCATTACTGCCCTGCTTAGTCAAGTTTACATGATTACACGATTGATAAGAGGAGCAACTACCTCATCGAAAAACTCTTCAATAAATATATCACTTTAATTACTGCTAAAATTCTGCAAATTACGTTACCAAAACGTCATCTATATGGAAAAATATCACTTCTGGTTCCCTTTAAAAAGTGAATGTTGCAAATAAGAGTTCGTTTCTGATGCATATCTATTTACAATTCCGAAGAACAAGTACGTAAAATTAAAAGCTTACAACGTAATTAGGATTGTGGTAGTCATCTTTATGCAATGTTTGAAGGGTCCTAAAAATGGGATGGTGTGGAGTATCATATCTTCCATCACATAAATCAAGTCCACCGACAAAAGCAATGATTTTTCTTCTCTTGTTCCCAGCGTCAGCATCTACAATAACAGTTTTTTGGTGATGTGTGTAGATGGTTCCAACCTCCTGGTGAATAAGAACAAGGAAACTTATAGTTCGTACTCAACAAAATTGGAAGGAAAGCTTTTGGTGGATAATAAGCTGCATTGTTTTCAGTAATAGTTTCAAAGAATTTTCTGCTTTTTATCAGCACAGGAAACAGCAAGTTGGAGAGAAAGAACTGTCTTCCTGACATGCGTGGTAGTAAATATTGATAATACAGGTCATACAGAAACTATTAACTGAGACATGATTTACAAGAACAGGATCGTGCTTCCAAAGAAATGTCACTTTCTGTAAGAAGTAGAGAAAATAGTTACCCTTACACAAACTACATATATTGTTCTTTTTAACATGACAGGAAACAGAAAGTAGTAAACAGAAGTATCTTGATCACCCAAAAGGTAGCAACTGGTAAGCATTTGCTGATAAAGTTCAAGCAGAAACCAATGATGCTGGAGTTTTGGCAGAAAGGAAAGAACAATAGTAAGCAAAGCAGTAATAAGCCCATCCCACACACTTGTGTTTCTACTAAAAAAGAATATAGTGTAAGGTGAATAATGTGTAGCTTTTAGCACTCAATTGATAACCTGAGTGAAAAAACATAGATAATTCAGCCATTGATCTTTATATCTTATAACATTACTGCTTTCATTACGTCTTGTTCATGAAATTGGTTTATGGAGGAAAAAATTTGAACACAGAACAAATTTTCTTTTCTGAACAGATTACCACACCGTTTGCTTGGCCCAGCTATGTCTTTTTCCAGCAATGCGAGGACAAAGAAGCACTTTCACGGATGAACCCTTAAAGAACCGGCGTGTTTCTTCATCGTGTGTTGCCATGAATCCATCCTGCATTAGTGATTGCAAAGAGGCCTCTGAGTGATACGTCTGAATCAATAAATCGAAGCTCGTTTTCTAGATACAAGACATCAAAGTAACCAACTTTCAACCCACTGTAATTAAATATGGAAACAAGTATGCTTCTTACTGTTTTATATCCCAAAATGCTCCTAGAAGTAGGATCATCCCAAACAAGAAGCAGCACTCTTACTCCCTCCTGGGACTTGGACCTTAGAAGATCACCAAGGGTGACACCTGATGGATGACCACCATCCCTGACCAGTCTAACCTGGTGCCACACTGACCAACCAGTAATGTAAACCAGACGTTTGGCATGACGTATGGTGTCAAAGATGTCGTACCAGCATTTTTCATGAACATAAGACATCCCATTGTCAAGCTTCAAAGTTGGAAGGCACCCATCTGGAACATGTGCATCTTGATAAAGGGTCACTTTTCCACCCTTCCTAAGGGGGAAATATGTGTTTGGCACACCAGGAGAGTCGGGATCAGCATCTACACCTAGATGGTAACTTCTCAAGCTCTCCATTGCAATGTACTGAATTGAAATTCTCAAGAGAGCTCCAGGCTTACATGGTTTTCCACTGGTGTTTAAGATAGGGTAGAATCCTTCTACTCTAGCACCGGAGTATATCTGTTCGACAGGAATCGCCACAAAGCCTATCAATTGTGATCCCACAACATCGCTGTCCTTGACATCAAAGCGCACTTCAGCAGCATGATGAGCAACAAGAACATTAAAATGTTGCATCCAAATAGGATTTTCACTATTGCTGATCACAAATGTTCTCCCAGTTACAGAACCCCCAACAGAAATTGTAACATAAGGATCACTAGTGATCTTATGGATTATTTTCCCATCAACTTTTGCAGGGAAACTGATAAACATATCACCCAAGGTCTTGTGGAACATGTCCATGTTGGGAAGGTTCATGGCATCATAGACCCAGATATCCAAGACCCCATGTAAGAGCAAAACCTTCAAAGACACTTTATTATTCTGAAACAGTACAAGCTGCCTATTCTGATAATTCTGGCACCCATCAAACGAAACCGAATGGGAATGAGCAGAAGAAATATAATATCCAGATGAATCAATGCGGTCCAAACATGGCTCTTTCCAATTGCTCGGAAAGGAGTTATTAGGACAACCGTAAAACACTGGACTTTCATTCTGATAGCTGGAAGGAGAATCAGGCATTGACAGAACCGAAGGAGCTGTTGGAGATGCAGGCGCAGAAGGTTTGTCACGATCATCCGATTGCACATTACTTGAGTGATCATCTAAAGATGAGTGCAAATTCGTTTCTGAATCGGAGTCAACATAAGGAATATCTTTTCTATGATGACCGGCAAAACCATTACACCTGGAGGGCACTTGTGCCATGTTACTGCCATTAGATGGGTGTTCTTCTCGTGGTTGATGCTCATAAGGGTACTGGGATGTGGAATGCGAAGGTGAAGGATTGCCTTGAGAGTGTAAAGGGTCTGGGGGGTTTCTCATCGGAATCAATGGCGGTGGCACCGCCGTATATCCACGTGGCGGGTATATATAAGGAGAAGGGTACATTTGGGGATAAACATATGCATGTGGATACGTATAAGGTGAAGGGTACGTTTGGGGATAACCATATGCATAATTTGGATTTGAATACGAAGGTGGATATGAATGATTCTGTGTAGGAGGAGGATTATAATAGTAAGGGTATGGATATGGATTGTTGTAAGGGAATGAAGATGATGAACCACGATTATCCATCTAATGATCAAACAGTAAATCCTTTTGATAGTTCTTATAATGGTAATGGAATGAAAGATTTGGACTCATCAATGAGACAGAACATGCAGCAAAGACAACAAAGACTGGTTCTTGCTATCAAAAGTTTCCATCTTTCAAGGAATGTAAGAACAGTAAACCAAAAAGCACATCTTAGTGATTAGAACAAGATATGGAACAAATTTCACGAAGGCTTTGAAGAGGAACAATCAAAAAGCTGTTACCTTTAGCAATTTCCTGAAGGTGGAATGGATTCTGTTAAAACTTAACAATGAAGAACAAGAGAGAGAAATTTTCAGGAATTTTCAGGACTTCATCACCTTCCTTGTACCCGGATATAACGGTTTAATCCTTAATTTTTCCAAAAAAACATGTGAGGTAACGCATTTGAATCACCTGAGAACGAATTTCAATCCAATTTAATTCGCATTTCTGATATTAAATATGAAATTAGGAATTACGTTGCATGAGCCAGATGGCAAGTTGATGGAGACCTACCCTTTTAGTTCTGACAATGAAAGTTTAAGCTTCAAGCGGTTTTAAATCATTACACGTAGAGCTTAACACTGAGGAAACATCCAAAGCAATCATTACACGTAGAACGTAACACTTAGGAAACATCTAAAGCAACATGTTCTCTCCTCTGGTTTGTGCCTGGAACAATCAATAAGATGGTTTTGGTTTTCTTTTTTCCCATCAAAGTTCAAAACTTTCCAGCTTAAATTGCTCTTATCGCAAAATTATTCCCAAGTTACAGCTATTGGACTTCTCACTTTATACTTTCCTGACACCCAAACAATGGACCCAAAAGAGGAGACCCCTCTTGTATCTTTTTCCACCAATCCGACAAAGTTCACGCTGTAACTCAGTTTCTGTCCCAGTTTACTAAACCTCAAAGTCCTAGGCTCTGGAGTGACAGATACGCCATCAGGCTCATCAACTTGTACCACGTTAGTACTTGTAGGCATCCCAACGTTTGTCACGGTTCTCTTGTACTTGATGGTTGGTTTTTTAGCATTACCTGGAAGAATCACAGCAAAAGAAGGGTAATTCAAGTCACCAGGTCGGTGACGTTTTGGACAGTTGAAACTTTTTCTGGACACCAGAGCTAGTTGGGAAGATGTATAGTTCAGGCTGCACAAATAGCTGAGGTAGTCCTCTGTGGTAATGTCGTATATTAGACCTGGATCTGAAGCACTCTCTGGATCAACATGACCTGAACCAACACCAACAGGTGTTGCAGAAGCAGAACTGTTAGATCCAACATCTGAAATTGGAACATTTCTGTTGTCTAGGGTGTAACTTGTGGTCATCAATGCTGATTTTATTGCTGCTGGTGACCAATCTCTGTGTGCAGACTTAAGTAGTGAAGCTAAACCACTAACATGAGGGCAAGCCATGGAAGTTCCTGAAGCTATATTGAAAAGCACACTTCTTCTGTCACTCTTGAGCCTTGATGGGCTAGTAGCAGGTGGCCAAGCGGCTAGGATGTTGACCCCTGGTGCAGTAACATCTGGTTTGATCACTTCAGGACCTGGCAAACTGGGTCCTCTGGAAGAGAAAGCTGCCAACTTTGGTGCAGGATCACCATAAACTGTCCCTCTGAAGGCAATTGAGACTGTTGCATTTCTGGTTGAGTTGAGATACAATTTGATAGCTTTTCCTGCTGAATATCCTACAGTGGTAGCTGCCAAAACATGAGGGTCTGCAATAAGTTCTTCACCTTCACGTTCAGAGTTAACCAGAATCATTCCTGCTCCTTTTGCCAATTTCACAACTTCTCCTTTCTGTGTTCGGCTGTTCAATCCTCGGTCACAAACAACAATTTTACCTTTGACAAGCTTTCTGTCAAGCGAACCAGTAACACAATACTCTGCTCTTTGAATGCCAGCAGTTTCTGCATACACGAGAGGCAATTGCTTGGTTGTCTTGCCGTAATTTAGAGATGATCCTGTAAACTTTGCTACATTGCCAAGCTTGACAGTTGTTGGAAAGCTTCGATCAGTATAGCTCGCGGCCACCGTCATGATCCATGGTGCAGTGTTGCCTACGGTGGAGCCAAATGGACCTGAATTCCCAGCGGAGCAAGATACAAACACTCCTCTGCTGATTGCCCCAAATGAAGCTATAGCGATACCGTCACTATAGTATGGCTTAGGAGTACCTCCCAGAGAAAGGGACAACACATCGATCCCATCAGAAACAGCTTTGTCTATTGCAGCCAATAGATCGGTGTTGATGCAACCAGAGGACCAGCAAACTTTATAAGCTGCAATTCTAGCTGTGTACCTCATTCCTGAAGCTGAGCCATTTGCCACTCTGAAAAAGTTTGCTTTCTGTATAAGGTTCCCACCTGCTGTTGAAGCTGTGTGTGTTCCATGGCCTTGTGCGTCTCTGGGAGATTTATAATCAACAGTTTCATTGATCTTCCCAAAAATGGCTTCATACCCTTTATAGAATGTTCTTGCACCAATGAGCTTCCTGTTACAATTTGCTGGAGTAAAACCTGTACCATTTTCGCAGGTTCCTTTCCATCTGGAGGGCACTGGTCCGATACCTGAATCATCGAAACTGACATGTTCCGGCCAGATTCCAGTGTCGAGAACGCCAATTATCACATCCGAATGCATGTTTTGAGAGGTCCAAAGTCCCTTTCCATTTTGTAGGCCAAGAAATTGGGGGGAGTGGGTGGTGTGGAGAGTTAGAATCTCGTCAGGAATTGCAGCATGAAAGCCATCAACTTTGCTCAAGGCATTAACTTGTTTATCTGATAGTTTTGCAGCAAAGCCTGAAAAAACAGTTTTGTAAACATAGAGAAGCTGAGGAGGGTTTGTTTCTGTTTCTGTTTCTTCTTCTTCATCATCATCTTCATGGGCCGACAATCCTGAGATAGAAGAGGCAATGACTGATTCATACCATTGCTTGAAGCTTCCTGCAGATTGAATGGCATCAGGAATCTTGGACTTATCCATATGAATTACATACGTCTTTTGGTTCTTTGCGGCAGTTAAATCCATAGCCATGAACATCATCAACAACATCAAGAACAAGCTTAACCTCATTGCAGCTGTCATAATCAGAGACAAAAAAGAGTTAAAACACCAGAAAGAAAAAAATTCCTTTCGGTTCTGAAACCTATGATGTGATGCTATAACCAACCAAAAACATGAAAATGGCCAGGCCAACGTGACCAGTACCTGCGTGGAGACAAAGAAAGAGCAAAAAGCTTCTCATAGAACTGTCTTTGGATCTAAATAAGTAAGATATATATAGGCCAACAGACATGAAAGGCTGACCTGGAGTGAGCTCATTGTGTCCCATTCAACATCATGAAAAAGATCATCTACTTTTCTTATTTTTTAAGATCAAAGTGCACGCCTTTGATCATAACAAAGTTATGTACAGAACTCCACGAGTAAAGATGGCATTTGGATCCTAACTGGGCCTGGCCCAAGACCAAAATCAACGAAGCCTAATTTTTTCAAAAAATTGGACATGGAGGCTCTGCCTAGGCCCTGCTCAGCCCAAAATCTGACAACTATTACGAAAGTGACATTATTTTAATTTTTATTAAATAAAAATTAAAAAATTAGGCCAGCAAGGCCAAGTCAATGCCTGGCTCAGTATAATCCTATCCCGAGCTACACGTTTAACACATAATCTTTAAGAGTAAATTTGCTGCTCCCAAATTGCTGTGTCCTGTTCTGCCTTTAAGATTCTAGTAATCCAACTTATTGTAATGAATGGTTGAAATTTATTCAGGCAGAATAATTCGCGAATAACAAATATGTTTTCTAATTTTTAACAAAACTCAGTCAAATAAAGAAAAAAGAGAGATATTAAAAAAAATTCAAAATTTTATTAATATACACACAAAAAATGCAAAAATGATTAAAAATTAATTAGTTTCACTTATTCCAATTTTATTTTTATTTAAAAATTTTCATTATATATTATTTAAATTATCTATTTTTAGAATAAATTAAATAATAAAAATCTACCTCTTTTCTTTGATCAAAATTATAAAAGTTCCAGGTTATATCTGTCAAAATATTTTAATATAGATTAACATATAATAAAAATTGGAAAGTGTATGATAGACAATTACTTAATTATTCATATCGAACAATTCTAATAAAAATTTAGTAGAAAATCATGTGACATTTTGGGTCAAACCTAATCTAAAATTAATTGACTCAGCTTCAGCCAATCAAATTTCAGGTCAAAGTTAAAACTTCTTTTTTTATTTTCAAACTTCAAGCTTGAATACCCTATTTATATAGGTTAGTAATCTAAAATCTAGATTTCTTTAAGAAAATTATGTTGTTTCAAATTTTTAAATTAAAATTATAAATAATCATATTTGATCAAAATTTAAATCGAGTTTAAACATGAACATAAATTTTTAGACTGAACAAAAACAACTCGCTACCAATACTAATTTTACTCCAATTAAATTAAATTTGAAGGTAAAATGAAATTTTGTGTATCATTAAAAATTCAACTTTAAAAATCTTAAATCATTCAATTGTCAGTTGAGTTGTAACTTCCCGGTTCGATTTACTTTAATAACTTTTGTTGTTAAAAATTAATCAGTTAATTAATTAATCTATCAATTTTTGTAAATTAATAAGTTTTTATAAATTAAAATAAATCAATTAATTTTATTTAACAATCTCTTTTAATCATATTTTAAATTATTTAATTGTTAGATAATTTTATGATAATCTAATAATAATATTAATTTTTTAAATATCTTTAACATCTTGTCCTGTCAATTTAATATCAGTATTTTAAACATTGATATCTTTTATGGGCTTTCCATTTTTGTCCGGTTGACATGTTTGCTTCATCTTCAAGGAAAAGGGCTGTCAAGGTCCAGACATGGAAGGTGACATTATGCTTGGGACCATAGTCATGGGACGTGACAATAGTGAGTGCGTACCATGAGAATAGTGGGTCAAGCTAACTTCTAGAAATAAAGTTATCGTTTTATTTATGATATTGCGATTATAGTTTAACCTTTTTTGATGATTCAGAATAAATATTAATGATTTGATTTGATATAAGAATATTAATGAGTCAGATGGAGCTGTTATAGTAGCCCGTAACTCGACGAGTCAAGATAAGTTAACACGTGGACTAATCCTGTCAATCAGGCCTCTCTTATATTTAGGTCAAAAGTGATATCGTTTTTTAGTAAAACGACTAATGACATTATTTTTGAAGTAATAATCGAGCCTCGAGCTGGACTGGGGCATCCACTTTTGGCTCGTAGCTTGCCAATTACCCTATCAACCCAACCCAACCCAACCCAACCCAACCCAAATTGATATCCCTAACTTAATATATAAACTCTCAAACTTTAGGTTATAAAGTAGATTAAGAGAAAGAGGATTGCTAATTTGTGTTCGAATGTATTGAAGTTGAACTCAAAAATTAAAAAATTCAACCTACTTTATTATAAAACTCTTTGTTTTGCGAAGATATAAGAAGGGTGATCAATATATACAATTTTATTTTTGCATTTTTACAAAGAAATTATTAATATGACCCAAATATGTGATCTTTTGATCACAAATGAACAAATTTACTAATTGCTTAAAGACTCATCATCATTTTCAATATGAACTAATTTGATAAATTAATATTAGTATAATATATTATTTTAAAATTTAAATAATATTATTTAAATTAAATTAATTTAATGTATTTTTAAAAATTTAACAAATTTAGAAATCACTCAGAAATTGAATAAACTCATTTAAACTAAAATGAAAATTCAAATTAAACAATTTAAGATTTTTATATAAAAAATTTAAAATATAAACATATATCTCCATTATTTAATAAAATATTCGAATTTTTATCATAATTATAATTATATATATATCGAGTGGCTTTCAAATTATGCGTTGGACAAGACATACTGGCTGCGTCCACTGAGGAAAAAATTAGAAGCATGTGTGTTGTGTAATGATCACGACGCGTGCGAGTAGATAAAATATTTTTTGTTAATTCAAAATTAAGTTTCCAGACTTTTAAATTTTAATTCCTTTTGATGTTTAATTATTGAAAAATGTGAAGTGGACTCGGCCCATACGTACTTCTTTGAGATCTTGGGCCATTGTCATCTCAACATGGGCCTAAACAGGTTACTCCGTACTCAGAACCTTAAAAAGTTGATAACCAATAGAGCCCATTTTAATTTAATGCTCGACTCTTTCTTGAGGTTAATTACATTAAATTTTTATTTTAATTATATTTTTAAAGATTTTTAATATTTTTAATTATTATATATTTTTATTTATTCGTAACTCTAAAATTATATCGTATTAGAATTTAGAATTTATTTTTTTGTTACGTATTTTTACTCAAAATAGATAAAAATTAACATGACATCATAATTATAATATTATTAGTAAATAAGAATATTATAAATTTTATATTAAAAATAAAAAATCACTCTATATATTTAAATATTTTATGATAAAATAATTTTGTGATAAGTTATTTTTAAAATGTATAATTTAAATTAAAACAACGATCACAAAATATATTTATTTTTAGAATTTAATTAATAATTTTTAAATTTTAAAAATATTTTTATTGGTTGGATAAAGGTTTGGACAAGTCTTGCATTTTATTTAAAATATTTTTAAAATTTAAAAATTATGAATTAAATTCTAAAATTAAATCTATTTTGTGATCATTGTTTTACTTTAAATTATAAATTTAAAAAATAACTTATCAAAAAATTATTTTATCATAAAATATTAAATATATAGAGTTATTTTTTTATTTTTAACATAAAATTTTATAATATCCTTATTTACTTGGTTGGATAAAGGTTTGGACAAGTCTTGCATTTTATTTTCATTCATAGTTAACTTGACTTTTTAGAAATATTGCTCAAATTTAATTTATAATTAATTAAACTAAACAATATCATTTTATTAAAATAAAGAATACGCTATAATTAAAATTCAAATTAAAATTTAATTTATTGATAATGGCATAATTTAATAATCCTTCTTAAATTATTTCTTTTGGATATAAAACAATATTCCACAATAAGAAAGTCAATGTTTTAAAATTGTACCATAACTTAAATCAATAAGACAAGAAGTTTGAGGTTAAATTTGCATCATGTGAATTTGGAATTAGATCTGGATTTTGCATCATTACCTATGTTTGGCATTAGATCTGGATTTTGCGTTTTGTGTTCTCTTTTTATGTCCGTCATTGTCCCCATTTTCTTCCATCGCCTGCCATCGTTGTTGTCGTTGGTTGATGTATGTATTCCTTTTTCTTCTAATGGTGATGTTGTTATATTTGAGTCTTATTTTCTGCTAGGTTTTGTGTTAAGTCGTGTGTGTTGTGATTTTCTTAATTGAATGTATGTTGTCATAATAATGAAGATAATGAGATGGGAAGTGTTGGAGTAGTGCCCTAAAGGCAATCGCCTTTAGCGCATTTTGTACAAAGTTGTGTAAACACTTTATGAATAAATAAAGAAAGGCATATTTCATTAATTTGATGTTCATAATTTATGAATGGATATTGATCTATAAGCAAATTAATGAAGTCCATGATATATGACATAGCATGAAGGAAATTGTGATGTGATCATACTACTGAGATTCCTATCATGTGCAATTATGTCAGTATCTAAATTATCCCTAGTCATAGGATTAC
>JANITW010000004.1:3213710-3224039 GCA_027564335.1 Erythroxylum williamsii | reverse complement strand
GACATAGAAAGTAGGAGGGCCCAATATTTAATTTTTTAAATTTTAGGGAGGCCCAACTCTCAGATAATTTCATTTATATATATATATATATATCTATATATAATATTTATTTTTAAAAAAAATTTGGGGGGCCCAGGGGCATCTAGCTACGTCTCTGTGTGTGTGCGCGCGCGCGAACCTTGCCTCAACTAATTGTTGATGTTGACTTGTTTCTGTGTTTTGAATGATTCAGAATCTTTTTTATAGTGATTTACACATGGAATTTATAGGAGCATCTGTCCAGAGGATACTCTTCTCACGGAAGTCCAGATTTGATGTTCTTCACAGCCTACGATGGCAATCACTTCATCGCCTCAAGTTGCTAACCCTGTTAGCAGATGATGATGAGTCAGCAACAAGTAGCGGAGTTTCCGAGTGATGATATTCTTTTTCCTTTCAATTCTGAGTAAACTCATGTACGCGGTAACCCCGAAGATATCACTAGAGTTCTTGCCCGTTTGTTGCGTAACAGCAAGTGATCTCGTCGTGGGAAAGCGGAGGAAACCACAGTGCACGGGGCGAAGTAAGAGCTAACAAGTGGGCAAACTGTGTCTTGTTCACAACTTCACACTCCATTACACACACATTGCTCCGACCCAAGCAGCATAAAGCTATAGGAAGTTTCCACACATCGTTTCACCAAGAGCGTGACAGGTAAACTCAACTCCTAAAAGTCAATCACGTTCAGACAAGACAATAACTGTGCAGTTTAAAAACGTCATATCGTACCAGCTCATTCTTGGATTTGAGATCATACTTTATAGATATCTAAATATATTTATTAGCTTTTACATTAACTTAAATTTTTAAGACCAGTCGTCTTTATTTGGCATCAGATCATCTGTGCCACTTAGCCTGTACCAATTCTGTGCCACAACAAAAACGTCAACGTTTTATCTGTTTTAATTAAAACCACCGTCGCTCATCTCGGCTTCTCACTTAAGCCAAGCCAATGTCCCTTCTTCTTTTGATTTTGCTTTCCCGCTTTACTTTTTCGACGATGCTAACTCTTTCCATCCTCCTTTTGTCTTAATTCAGGGAACGTCTGCTTCTTGCGTTTGGTGCTTGTGCGTCTCTCTCTTTCTCTGTTTTCTATGGACTCGTCGATCAATTATAGTCGCTGAGTTCATTATTCCTTGCACCGATACAGATAATATACATACTACTTTTACATGCTCTTATTCCTTCTTTGGCAATTGAACAGGCATAGATTTAGTATAAAAAGGGCGTGTTTATTCCGCTATTCTTCCTGTACAGAAGAAGAAAGTTACCGTCAAGGTCTGATTTTATTGTTATTTTTTAATTTTTTTCAATTCTATACTCAATACCCACTTTTCCTTTTTCATAACAAAAAACGGAACTTGGAAGAGATTTTGTATTGAATAAAGCTGTCTTTTGGCATTTCAGAGTTGGACATTTTGGATATGTTCGAGGACCAGGAATATTCGAGAAGGCTCGCGGACGTTTCTTTGAGGGTGGGTATTCAATTGAAGATAGAGGGGCAATGAAGATGAGGCACTCTAAACTACTTGGGAATTTTGTTTTATCATTTCTTGTAATTTTGTGCCTCTCGTTGTAATGTGGGAGTAACTATTTCAGATTGTTTCTAATTAAGATGGTTAAACGAAATGTTTTACTTTGTCACTGCTTGATTCCTGGTTGTAACTTGATTTGCATTTCCCACATTTGTAACTGGATTTTCACGTTATTTCATATTCTAAAATGGTAACTGGATCCTCGCGTTTATTGTTTCCTCAGAAAATTACAAATGGAGGCCCACATTTGAAATGGAATTTTAATGTCTGTCCTCTTCCTGTTGATATTTCTGGTATTTTACTTGTAAACGAATCAATGGTCGACAATGCAATTGTCATTGAATTTATTGTTAGGAAATCGGGTTGGGATCTGATCCGACCGCAACGAAATAATCATAAAACTCTTTCATGACTTTTGATTTCCCGAAAATTAAGATCTATTTAATTCTATAAAATGATTAATACGAATCAAAATAAAGCAAAATTTTAATTTGTACCTTATTCCGAAACTTGATCTTTATCTTGATGCATCCCTCAAACAGTTTTTGAAACCGATCCGTCTTAACTACCGTAGCAAAAGCAAAAATGTAAATGAAGTTGTGAGAAACTTATGGTGGAATGGGAAAAAAAAACAAGGTTATATATAAATGTTTCTTCATAGGTTAAAATTTCAAAAGTAGCATTCTTGAAAACAAATCAACACTAGTTAGTTTTGAGAATATATCATAATTTACAAATATAATCGCAACAAAGGATCCTTGGATTCATGAGCTAAACAATTCTAGTACAAGCATTGACTTTAACTCAACTTCCCTTCAATATGCGCCAAAGAGAGCAAACAGAAGCAAGAAGTTTAACCAATTGCATCTTCATTGCCAACTGAAAATGGACTTGGACCCAACCTAGTCAAGCATCCAAAATTGCAAGAAGGTTCAAATTCTTTGAGGAACAAAATTTGGCAGCATCTTTCGTTATTATCATGAAGTTGATTCTTAAGCTTGTGTGCATGTGTGTTCGCATGCAACCTCAAGACTGAAGACTAACCATGAAATTGATTAAAACATATACAGGACAAATATCACATCATTGTTATGAAAGTCTCTTTGAATGGAAACAGAAATTTCATAAAGATAGCAACAACCAAGAATTTGTCTTCTCGTTGGTCACTGGAAAAGAAAATTCAAAGGGATACTAACCAAATTGACGTGGAAAATAAAAAAAGAATAGCCAACATAGATTAACAAAATGGTGATTAATATATATACGACTAAATATTCATACTAGTTACAAAAAGGCACAAAATTGAACTGATAATTCTGAAATGCTCAAAATTCTAGGTAAAGGCTTTAAATGAGTTGCAACTTTCTGGCAAACTCTAACCTGACCTTATACCTAGAATAAAACTAGGAGTAATCTCCTTTGATTTGTAAATGAGCTCTCATAACCTGCGCTTATAATTGACATGAATTATATATTGAATTCTAAACCTCAATACCGCCAATGCAGAAGAGTACAATCAGAATCCAGACAAACCAACTTGACATAAAAAAAAGTCATGCAAAGCATATGCATTAGTGGCCTCTTAATAATAATTTAGTAGTCCATAGTCATACTTCAAGTTGTTCATGCAGCTGTTTCTGAACTTCCATTTGCTTGCGTAAGGCTCTGCAATTTGTATTGTCCTACGAAACAAAATGAGGATCAGAAGAAAAATATGTCAACAATAACCTGACATTGCAAAGCAACCATGCCATGTTCATAAAGCAATTACCCTTTTCTTCACCCATCAATTTCAATGCTACTCAAATTTGTCTTCTTTCTTAAGCATTAGAAGGCTTCTTCTCTGTAAAAGGGATGAAAGGAAAAAAGTGGCCACATGACTTAAGTATTTGTTTACATACACAAAAACAAGAAATGTATCAGCCTGGATGTTGATACTAATAACAGTGATGATTTACCACAAAAGATAATCAATCACGAAGATGATGTCATAATTTTTTGAAACTTGAGTTAGGACTCATAAACAAGCATAATCAATCAAGGATAAACCACATTTGAACCATTCATAAGCATTGAACAAAAAGTGAACTTAAACTAAAATTTAGGTAGACCAAATGAGCACTAACTAACTAACTTTGAAAATTCATAACTTGAACTATAGGCCTCATAATTTAGTGATTGAGGTTGCTATCTCTTCCTCTTGATGAGCTCTAAATGCTCACCAAATATCATAGGAAGAGCAGGTCTGTGCTAAAAGTTATGGCATGCAAAAAGAGGTTATCCCCTGAAGGTGACCTGAAAAGTGGACCAACTTTGGAGAATAAACTGTATTAATTGGCAATGAATTATGGGGCAAGAAAGGTACCATTCTCTACATCTATGTCTTAGCTTTCAAACAAAAATTTCCTTGTTAAATTTAGACAATTTGGTGGTTGATTCTTCGTGATGGTTATTGATGTTGAGTTAACGGAGGATGTTTATGAGAGTATCTTCAATGAAAGGTAAGCGGTCACTAACCTTGGTGAGTTTCTCAGTATCCATACTGTCCAATTTAGCCAAGCGGGCTTTTATGGAGTTGAGTTTTTCCTCTATTTCTTCAACCTTTGTTTCCATCGGTTTTCTAGCAACTTGATTTGTGGTTTGCATTCAAGATCGTCTCTCTGATACCAGATGATAGGACCCGTAATCACAACCTCAATAGACAGATTGCATATTAAGTGAAATAAGGTCCTTACAGTGAGGAGAATTAGAGAGTCTCCTATTCTCTCCCGAAAGCAAATGTCAGTACAAACTTCCTTACCCTTTTCTAACAGAAAGCTCCTATTTATTCTCATCTTTCTCCCTCCCAAAGTATAACAAACTTGTAACAATCCTATATTCTGTTTTCTAGGCCTAAGTAACTACCCAGAGCTACTTGGCATCAACCTTTCTTTCCTTCCCTTTTGTCTCGTATAGGTAATCTTAATTGGGGATCTAACATTACCCGCCACCCAAAGAGCGACCTTGTCCTCAAGGTTGAAAGATGGAAATTGAGAGGCAATTAAGTCATAAGGCTCCCAGGAGTCTTCAAAGGTAGGAAGATCCCTCCAATGAATGATAACTTCGGTTCCTGATCCCTCAGTTGCAGGACACACGCCCCTTACTTCAGAAGGTTCGACCAAAAGCTCCAAGTGAGTAGCAAGGGTGGAGGGAATAGAAGGAGAGGATGGGTGTGACCTAATGGCTTTCTTAAGCTAAGAAGCATGAAATACATTGTGGATCCCAGCTGTAGAAGGTAATGTTAAAGCAAAAGCTACCTCCCTGATGCATTTTGCAATGGGAAAAAGGCCATAGTAACGAGGGGCTAATTTCTCACAACCGCGTTTGGCCAAAGAGGACTGTTTGTAAGCTTGCAGCTTAACATAAACCAGATCACTGACATCAAAGGTGACTACTCGGCATTTTTGATCAACAGAATGCTTCATTTTTTGTTAGGCTCACTGCAGGTGGGACTTGAGCTCGTCCAAAAGTGCATCCCGAGTGAGTAGGTGAGTTTTTATTGTGGCATTAGCTGCTGATCCTGTTTCATAACGAATGAGAGGAGGAGGAGACTGGCCATAGAGAGCTTGAAAAGGAGAAGTGCCGATGGAGGAATGGTGAGCAATGTTAGCCCACGATAACCAAGAAAACCACTGAGAAGGTTTGCCCATAGTGAAACAGCGAAGATAAAGTTCCAATCCACGGTTGACCACCTCAGATTGGCCATCAATTTGTGGGTGGTATGTCGTGCTTCGCTTTAGTTCAGATCCTTGCAATGTGAACAACTCACGCCAGAACAAGCTCATAAATATTTTATCTCTGTCGTAGATGATACTGCGGGGAATGCCATAAAGCCGAACCACTTCTCGCAGAAAACTTTAGCTACTACAGGTGTGGTAAATGGATGTTTAAGGGTCGTGAAGTGGGCATATTTGGAAAGTAGATCAACTACCACCAGAATAGAATCAAAGCCATGAGACTTAGGAAGACCTTCTACAAAGTCCATGGTGAGATAATCCCACACTTTATTTAGTATGGGTAAAGGTTGTAATAATCCAGCAGGGGCCATGGCTTCATACTTGCTATGCCGACAAACATCACAAGCGAGAACATAATTATGGACTTGACGTTTGACTCCTTTCTAATGAAATTCTGTAGATAATCTGGCGTAAGTGCGCCGAATGCCCGCATGTCCCCCAATAAAACTACAATGGAACTCTTGTAACAGTAATGGAATATAAGGTGAATCTGAAGGTAGTGCTAATGTAACGTAAGTGGCCACCCTCTAATTTATAGTAAGGATGAGAAGCCGGATTTTGACTAATAGCTTCCACAATATTAGCAAGGAAAGGATCGGTAGCAACTTGTGAGGCCAGGTCATGAAAGTCTAGTAAGATTAGGGCTGAAATAGTAGAGAGTCATATGATCGGGTAGGCGAGATAAGGCATCTGTTGTTGAATTTGTAGAACCGGGTTTGTATTGAATTTTAAAGTTGTAGCCCATCAATTTATGAAGCCATTTAGAATGCTCCCCATCTACCACTCTCTGCTCCAACAAACATTTCAAACTGTGGTGGCCTGTTGGGACCACAAAGTGTTGCCCCACTAAGTAAGCTCTCCATTTCTTAATAGCAAAAACAATGACCATGATTTCCCTTTCATACACAGATTTGGATTGCGAGGAAGAGCTGAGCTTTTGACTATAGAAGGCTAGGAGTTGGTTTTCCTACATCAGAACAGCCCCCAGACCAAACCCCGAGGCATTGGTTTCAACAACAAATAACTGTGTAAAATCCGATAAGGCAAGCACTAAAAGTTGTGTCATAACTTTCTTGAGTTGGTCAAAGGATGATTGGGCAGAAGAGTTCTAGTGGAAGGCGTATTTTCACAGCTACTGAGTAAGGGGCCAAGCAATCTTACCATAGTCTTTGACAAAGCGTTGATAATATCCTGTAAGGCGAAGGAAACCTTGTAAGGCCCGAAGAGTGGTAGGGATAAGCCAATCAACCATAGCTTGTAGTTTGGATGGGTCGGCTGAAACTCCATTGGCATCAATTATATGCCTCAGATACTCAATCCTGGGTTGGCAAAAGACATATTTTTTGGCACTAGCAAACAATTGATGAGACCGAAGGACTAGGAATATCTGTTGGAGATGGTCCAGATGCTCTGCTTCAGATTTATTGTAGATGAGAATGTCATCGAAGAAGATAACGACGAACTTCCTCAAGAATGGTTGAAACACTTCATTCATCGGGGATTGGAATGTGGATGGGGCATTTGTCAAGTCAAAGGGCATGACGAGGAACTCATAATGCTCGTAGTGAGCGTGGAAGGTAGTTTTAGGAATATCTTCATGGCGAATTCGAATCTGAAAGTACCTAGACTTTAAGTCAATTTTTGTAAAGGTGACTACACCATGGAGTTCATCGAGCAATTCTTCAATGACAAGAATAGGAAAATTTTCCGAAACAGTAACTCAATTCAAAGTTCTGTAATCCACGCAGAAACGCCAACTGCCATCTTTCTTTTTTACCAACAAAACTGGACTGGAAAAGGGGCTATTATTGGGCTGAATAATGCCGGTTGCTAACATCTGAGTTACAAGCTTTTCAATTTCATCCCTCTGCACATGAGGGTATCTATAAGGACGGACAGATATCGGAGAAGTTCCCTCTGTCAAAATTATAACATGATCCTTACTCCTTGTTGGTGGCAGTCCAGGAGGCAGATAAACAATATCCTGGAATTCCTAAAGTAGAGCTGAAGGGCTGTGGGGCAATTAGTGGGTAGTGTCTTGCGGAGGCTCAGGTTCAGCTAAGCTCAGTTGCTGGAATTCCAATAAGTACCCATATCGTTCTTTTTTTATTATGCAGTGCATGACATGTAGAGAGACCTGAGTTTTACATAGAGCGGGATCCCCTTGCAACTGTACCTTACAATCACCGACCATAAACTCCATTGACAGGTTAGCCCAATTCATGTATGATGCTCCTAAGGAGAGGAGCCATTGGTATCCCAAAATTAAATCTGTACTCCTAAGAGGGAGAGGGAAGAAGTCGACACTGACATCAACCTCTGGTAGATGAAGGCAAAGTTGGAAGCATATACCTGTAGAGTGGATCTGTTCTCCAGTGCCAAGGGTGACTCCAAAGTTGGTAGTAGGAATAACTGGAAAATTCAGATCAGCAATGAGAGTGGAAGAGATGAAGTTGTGGGAAGCTCCACAATCGATCAGAAACACTACCCCTTCTGATTCACAAATCCCCGAAGTTTTAAAGAGTGAGGAACCGTAAGCCCAACCAAGGAAGAAAGGGACAACGCCATATTTTCTGGTTCACTTAAAGGGCTAGAATCGGTTGAAACCTGTTGAGGTTCTTCCTCCAATACCTCTGGCTCATCATCCTCCATCCACAAGACTTGGAGCTCCTTCTTCTTGCAACAATGACTTGGCCCATATCGCTCCTCACATTTAAAGCAAAGGCCCTTCTCCCTTTTGGCCTTCATCTCGACTTCAGTGAGCTGGCAGAACCTGGGTGGGTTGATGGTGCTCGAGGTGGTTGGGTTGGTGGAGAAGGTTTGCATTGCCGAAGTGGGAGAAGCAATAGCAGGAGCAAAATGGGTTGATTTAGAGAATAGGGATGAAGAGAGTGGTCTTGGGAGAGTCATCGTACCTGATGAAGGAGAAATTCCTCGAGGTTTGTCAAAGAGGTTGGCTGACGCATGTCCCATACGGTGGTTTTTAGTAAAGTCATTTTTATCTTCAAGCATTTGGGTGGCCTTCATGATTCGACCCATACCTGTGGGTTCCCATAATCTCAACTCAGCCTTGATATGGTCTTGCAACCCATTGATGAAGGTGTTTTCAATCACCGTTTCTGGAAGATCAGGGAAGGGAGAGGATAACACTTCAAAGTTGCGGTAGTACTCTCCCACTATTGTTGTCTGGCGTAGGGCAAACAACTGTTCCATCAAAGTGCTAGCCTGAGTGGAGCGGAAACGTTCCAACAGTAGCTTCTTAAATTGTTGCCATCCATGGGACGATTTTTGGCTCTCTTCATAACAAAACCAGGCGAGAGCGTCACCCTCTAAATAAACAACTGTTGCTCGAAGCTTCTCGTCAGGTCCAAACCCATTCAGCTTAAAGTATCTTTCTGCTTGTAAGAGCCATGCATCGGGATCTTGTTCGTTGAATATGGGTAACTTAAGTTTGCCAGGAAGAGAATCGTTATGGCGCCACGCAGATTTGGGTGGGAGGTTTCCTCGGTTTTGAGGGGCTTGGACCCATTAACGACTTTTCCTTTATCACCAGCAGAAATCATAGATTCATGGTTCATAACCTCAGGTGATGGCTAGCAATAAGGCACCCAAAACATTTTTCTCCCATAGCTACTCTATCAGACCTAACATTCCAGATTCAACACCTAAGTTTACACAGGCATAATTTTATGTAGAAAAACCAGGAAAAAAAACGCAAAAATATGAAAATTTTTCCTTAAGATGTCTACTTTTAGGGCATACATGTCTTGCTAAAAATATCCAATGGCATTGTATGCCACAAATAGGGACCTGCCCTTGCTGCCAGGAAATAGGACAACATCTAAACCATATACAAGCCATTCCAAATCTTCCATATACACTTCCAAATGTACACAAAAATACATGCATGGACCATTTACATATACAACAGCCCTAAACCAAAAGAGAGTTCATACTTAAACTTGGGAGGCCTTAGGTGTTAACCCTCTCTAAAGTTTCACAAAAATGATCGCCGCTGCATTAAAAAAAACATTCGGTTAACTTGTTAGTTACTAACTCCATAATTATCATGAATCATGAAAAACAATCTGTATTTCATCTTTAGAAACTACAGTAGAAGCAACAAATAGCAAGGACGAATAAAGGCTTTCCAAGAAGAACAAAGGAAAAGCTTTCAACAGCAACTCGAACTAGTAAATGGGACAACTAATTGATCTATTTTTTTTCTGCAAGTGCACAGAATCGTCATAGTATTCACACAGCGAATATTCTAAAGTCGTCTTCCTCAAGGACCAATTCCTTTACCAGTCAAATTAAATCTAATTAATTGCATGTTATCATCTACAAAAATTACTAAAAATGGATAGAGTAGGTTTTGATTGACCAATTACGAGTAAGTAATAACAAGACAAACAGAGGAAGGATCTAATTACTGATTTGGAAATAGGGGGAGGGGTTCACCAATTGAAAGATGTATTCGAACAATATGAATTCGATTGAATGCAGGCTAAGAAAACTATAGCACTATTATACCCATATCCTTTCTCAAGGTACTAGGGAGTATTCAGCTAGAAACATGTTGGGCCCGGGTCTCAGATCCCCATTTTCCGAGGTGGCCCCTCGGGTTGCGCCAGCGTCGGGCGCACAAACACCTTCGGACCTGATCCCAACATCCATACATACCATTTCGATTCATACAACATACGTACACACACACACATTCTACACATACTACAAGCTACACATGGATTTCCATAACATTCACATCTATGAATTAAAGACCTCATAACCATAGGGATTTCATACTATTACAAATTAAAGGAAATTCTGCAAGTATTCTCAAACGTAGCATAATACAAGAGAGAATGTAAAATCCAAAATACATAAGTATGCTCCATGATGAAATGCTGGTGGGCTAACCAAAGTACTAACTTAATACAAGGCTCCTAACTAGCTTGAAGTTTCCGATGCCTTGCAAG
>JANITW010000004.1:3173382-3187744 GCA_027564335.1 Erythroxylum williamsii | reverse complement strand
AAATTAAATATCTAAATATAAATTTTTATAAGAATATTCAACGAAATATTAAGAAATATAATATTCATACCTTTATTTTTTTTAATCATACCCTTATAAATTATTTTACATATCATCAACTAATATTAAAATGATTAATTTTATCAAATATCTTTAATAAACAACTGATATTATCCGTAAGTCAAATTAACTAATAGAATCAGCTATTAATTAATCACTGATAAATCAGCTAATAACTAATGCAATCTGGCAGGGCTATATATAAAACAAGCAAGGCCTTTTCTTTTATATGATACAATCAGAACTCACAATGCTACTCCAAGTAAAGATAAACTCTAAACTCGTCATCCGTACCTTAGGTTGCTTGGTCACTTCATTATAATACGAATGCATGAGATAATGCTAATGCTATGCTAATGAATTTTATCATTTCTTTAAGTCTACTAGATCTTTAAGTGAATTTTTTACATGCTAATGCTATGCTACCTGACCTCCAAAAGTTATAGAAGTACGGGAGCTTTTAATGTGTAATCTGATCTTGATGTTATGAAGACGCTAATTACTATGTTTTGCATTAAATCAAATGGCACAGGAGCTTGTAAACTTTGTGCTCATTTTTAACTTAGACAAAACTCATAAATGCTGTTTGAAGCTTTTAAAGTTGTCTCGCGAAGCATGTCTGTCAGCTTCCTATGCTTCGACTCAAAAACGAGGCAATTGTTTAGTTTCTTGGGTTTCAATTGTTTTTTTTTTTGGGTCACGTCTGAAGATCGATTATTCAACGCATCTTCAAAACTTTCGGTTTGTGTAGCTTTCTTTGATGCTCGTGTTAATTGCTAACTTGAGCTGAATCAGAAACCTGTAGCTAGCCAAAATGAAAATGCTTCAATAATATCAGAATCAACATGCAAAAGGTGGCAACAATAAGAAAGTGAATCCCTGAACCTAAATTAAGAAGGTCTCTAACAACATTCATATATTTTCTTTTTGTTTGTGAAAGGAAAATGTGTCTGCAAATTGTCAACCGAGAAAGTCTGATACCAAGCATGTCTGTGACTTTCTGAGAACCACAAGCATGTCAGGCCAACTTCTCAGCCTCAATTTTGATGATTGGTTGTTGTAAGAACGAGGTTGTTTTTCACCGAGTTCATTTACGACCGGACCTCGATTTGCTATTCTAAAGTCCCACCTTCCATGATAATTAAGCTATAATAATCTGTCTCTGATATGATGACAGAGGTAATTCATGGTTGTTTCGTAAAAGCATGTTCAAGTACATAGTTTGCGATAGGCTTGAAAATACTACCACCTTTTAATTCGGTAACTAAGAACTGAATATCCATCACAAAGTTCAGTTGCCATGAAATCCAATTTTTTACTAATTCATACAGACCCACACACATGATCTTGTTTCTTTTGACCTCTTATCTAAAGCACTAAAGGTAAGAAATGATATCAATGGCCATGTGCATTTTACAAAATGCTCCTGGAAACCAAAATATGGAGTCCTATGTAACCAAAATGTAGACATAACCTGCAGACCTAGTTATATGTGCAAGTGCAACTGGAAAGTCTTTGAAAAATTTTGACTTTGTAGTGGTGTTATCGGTTGGTGATCCTAACATATTTATATTAAATTTTTATTGTTTGCTAATCAATTTAGCTCTTTAACCAATCTGAAAAGGGAAGAAGCTTTTCCCTCCCAGCAGGTTTTTGACCGATAGTATCCTGATACATCTAAGGAATAGACAATCGGTAAGCCCACAAAACCAGTCAATTCATATCAATCTCCTGTATTTTCCTCCTTTCAGCCCTTTTGAGGGTGCTTTATCTTTTGTAAATGCTTCCTTCTTTTTAGTTATTTGGGGGCCACCACTATTAGCTTCTTCCTTGGCAGTGTTGCTAGCTAGCAACCTTACACTTCATGATTGGAAAAACTCAGGCATTAAAGAGTGTTTATTATAAAGCGAGATAAAGCAAGATCAACTTCGCTTTTGATTTTATAGAAATCCCAACTTTCACATATTTATGTGACTTGATTGCTGTAGATATATGTATGCGAACTTGGTTCGACTGAAATTATAGTAATTGGAAGTACCAATAGAAGACATCATTATATGGTAGCTCAAACCTAGATGTGGTTGTTCTGACGCTGTTGACCCCTATAGACCCAAAAAATCAGTGTGTTAAGGCATAAACAAAGGTCCTCAAAGTGAGTTTATTAGCACAATGTCCTAAATGCATTGGCACGAATTACAATGTTCTTAATCTCTTCGTTATGCATTGCGTTGCGAGTGTGGGGTGGTGACGGGATAGTATAGTTTGTTATTCATGCTTCCGAAATGAAATGACATGAAAACCATATGAAGTGTACAATCCAAATCCCATGAACTCTGGCTTATCACCTCCTAATTTTTGTCTTTTCTTCCTCTTTTTTTAAATGCCTGACTTCCACTTTTAACAATCACATTGAATCAAAAAGCCAAGAACTGAGATTTGCTCCTTTTCATGCAATGCAAAAAGCCCACCGTTCCAAAAGCTTGAAAGGTGGCATTGCTTTCTAAGACAAGGGACTAGTCAAAAAAAATGACAACCCTTTTTCTTGCACTATACACCATGATACTCCATATAAGAGTGTACAAGTGTTTATCTTTTGCACTATGTATACAATAGATAGTTGTCAAAAGGACATTGTTGGATTTCGCATTAGATATGTCTAAGAATCGATTTGCCTCTTAATTGGTTCACCCTTTTCAAAAACCAACGTCTGTGACTGTGAGTAGTCTCATTCCACACACTGTTGTTGCTGTTTCTTATAACCAGGGTTTATTCTGTTACCATTTAATGACTTTGGATTTTTCCCTTCTGTAGTGTATTTTTTTATTTGCTTAGTGCCTGTCAATATCTTATGGTAGTATTTGCCGCATTTAATGCTCTCGTGCCCAGTTTTGAATTGTGGGGTCTGAAGACAATATCTTTCTTTGCCACCATGCATGAAGTAAAGTGGCGGGACAGTTTTAACACTAAAGCCATTCAAGCTCATGGAGGCAAGTCAGGCAACAGTTTCTAAGCACAAACGATCCAACAGGTGAGTATTGATACTAAAGCTTAACCTTTTCCCTTTATAGGTCTATATTGATCCTCGATGTTAACGAAGATATGAAGGTCTCTAAACTATTGTTTCAAGGTTTCTACTTATAGATATTAGCTGCTACATGCGTGTTATGTAAGACTGAAAGTTGCAGCTTAATGTCCATTGTTTTCACCTTTTGCGTTGGTTCAGCTGTTTATTGCTTTTGCAGTGATCCAGTTAAAAGTAAATTTGAACAACACGGAGCAGACAACATCTTTGGAGCTTCTAACCACCTGAAATTGGTAAGAGTACTTATGTGTTGCTATTCCCTGCATCTTTGTTATATGATTTCTCGGAGCAACCTCAGTAGATATAGTTTGACATGTAAACATATACGAAAGAACTAGTGTCTCCACTCCATCTGTTTTACTGTTAGTTTTTCTTCCCTGACAGAAAATGGGACAGAGGGACGGCCCTGCGGAAGGCAAGAAGAGGCAACCTCCTTACATGGGAGCTCAAGATTCTCTAAAACAAGAGGTTGGTATCTAAATTTCCATGTGTTGAGAGGGGAGAGCAGTTATATTTCCTACTTAGCATTCTGAACGTTTAGCCTGTGACCCTTCGTTATTCCTGCTTTCTGTAAAATGCATAAAGGGATTCAGTATGAAACACATTAATCTGAAGATGGTCACAAGCATAACACACTGTTCCTGGCAATCTATAGCTGTCACTGTGCTGTAAACTAAGTGCAGAAATGCTTAGTTCTGACTTCTTTTATTGTCTTATTATATACCTTAAACACTTAAAGAAGTTAAAACTTTTTTTTTTGGAAATTAAAGGAAATATATTAACAAGGCAGAAACTTGTACATCGTCCTCACCGAAGATCCTATAGGCCAAAAACTAATCTACACTACACAAAAATACAACAATTACAACAAAAGTTTCAAATTAACCATAATGATCTGAGTTCGTGGCTAATGGATTCTTGTTTCCCGTTGGCTAAGATAGTTTTCACAAATCAAATTGACAATTGCCTCGGTAAGTTCATACTTGTGCTATTCTGCATTATTATAGATTCTCCTGTTTCATTCCCGTTAGATATAATAGATTACCATCTGAAAAGAAGTCTTATTGTGGCTATATAATAGATTACCATTTGGAAAGAAGTCTTGATTAGTAATCCATCCTTGTGCTCCGGTTTGGCGTATCAAATGATAGATTCCAACATTTCATCCCATACAAATGAGAACCTTGGGAGTAGAATCATATTCAAAATTCTATTCTATATAAATTTGCTATAACTACATTGGAAGATCAAATGATTTCTCATCTCATTCACAAGTTTACATAAGACACATAAAGGATCGTAAGACCCAAATCAATGGTCTTTAGTTCTTAATCTGTTCTTGATCACCAACCATAAGAAAGTGGCAGCTTTGGGGCACAGAACCTGCTTCCACACTATTTCTACCCACGAGACTGATTCTTGTGGCACCACCAGTAGATTATGAGTAGATTTGTTATTGAACATCTCACTTGTATGTAAAGTCCATATCAACTTATCCTTCCTTCTTGCATTTGGCATCTCAGGCAAGTAGTTCTCCAGTAATTGAAAATGACGAAGAGTATGAAGTCTATCCCACTCCTAGATGAGCCATGCAACCGCAACCTCCTTAGGGATCCTGTTCCGTAACATTTGTAATTCATCACACAACCAAAGAAGGTTGAAATCTGTTCAATTAGCAAACTAAATCTAAATGTCATCCACATCCCCTACCAAGCAAGGATTCAAGATTTCAATTTTTCTAGCAAAGGAATAAAATTTGAATACTTAGGCTTACCAGAGGTGATAGGAACTCCCAAATAACGAAAAAGGATTCTCTATTTTGCAAACCCTACCATATTACTTATCCATTCAGGATTCTGAACATCAAAGGACACGCACAAACCACTCTTCTACTTATTTATCTTCATCCTGATCAACCAGAAAAAGTGGACACCATGTTCATCATCAGCATAATAACTTGAGGTTCAGCCTTACATAACAAGATAACATCATCAGCATAGAGCAGGTGGGACAAAGTCAACTCCCGACATTTATAATAGTACTGAAACAAACCATTACTAGCCATAAGTTTAGACACAAGTCTTGAAAAACCCTCCATAGCCAGAGTGAATAGGTAAGGGGAGAGAGGATCCCCTTGTCTAATCCCTCATGTATTCAAAAAAGTTCTCATTGGAATCTCATTCACTAGCACACTCATCAACATAGTTTGGATACATTGCTGAATCCAGTGTCGAAATCTTTCCGCTAATCGATTGCTTCCAAACAGGACATCAAATATTCCCAATTAATGGTATCGTAGGCTTTGAATAAATCAAGCTTCAATGCACAACTCTTAATAGGCTTCCCATTATGACACTCCCCCAATGACTCTTGCAAAATCAGTTGTCACCAAAGCTTCTCGATGGCAAAAAAGCACCCTGTGCCATATTGACCACCTCTGCCAACACTACTTTCAATCTATCTGCCAGTAAAGTAATGATAATTTTATAGATCATCAAGGGCCTCTTCGTCTTAGAAACTAGACAAATAAATGTATGATTAATCTCCTTTAACAAAGATCCATAAGAAAAGAACTCCAATACAACATCAATTAAGAGAGGGCCTGTGATGTCCCAGGTTTGTTGGAAAAAGCCAGCTAGAAACCCATCAGGATCAGGCAACTTTGAACGACGTAACTGAAACACCACCTCTTTTACCTGAAGTGTTATGTATGGTACAGTAAGCATCTCCTGAATTGACTGATCCAAATAGTACTCTAGAACATTTCCTACCCCAAACCCACTTTGCAGGATTACAGTACCCTGCATTAAGTTGACAAAGTATCTACGATTATGGTCAGAGAGCTCCTCAATATCAGGTTGCCCACCTCATCCTTCATTTTAGTGATGGTACCTCATCCTTCAATTTAGTGATGGTATTAGGATTCCTCTGAGCCAACAAAGAAGCCCGAAAGAATTTAGAATTAAGATCCCCTTCTTTAAGCCAAATCTGTGGAGCTTTCTGTCTCATAATGGAAAGAAGTTAAACTTGTTCACACTTCCCATGTAAACCAAGCAATCAGAGTATTTACAGGTCTTATGTGTCAATTCAAATGCTGAGGCTATGTAATTCAATTTATCTCACCCATCCTTGGTTGTCTTATATAGATTCTAGAGCTTCAAAACCAGTTGCAGGCTCAGTTTATGGTACGCAGTGCACTGGAGAAGGCACTAAGTTACAGGACAGTTTCCCATGATATTATGAACGATAAAACCATTCCTAAGGTAAGTGTTCATAATTGAAAGAACTGATGTATGGATCCACAGTGAGTTATACTTTGACGTTGTTGATTTAGATGCTTCCCCTTCTCGACATCTCTGTTTTTCCCTTGTTCTACTGTTGTCTGTTTTAGAAAGTTTGGGAAGTTGATTGACATTCTATCTTCTATTTACTATCCACTTGATTTGCAGCCTGCTAAGGAACTGATTAACGAAGTTGCTGTGTTGGAGTTGGAAGTCGTGTATCTGGAAAAATATCTCCTTTCTGTGTATAGAAAGATGTTTGATCAACAAGTATCAATGATATCATCCACGGATGCGGGGCTTAAAATGAATTCGATCATTCATGAAGATAAGTTTCCAGTAATTCACGAGCATGATCTTGTGCAACATGAAGATAAATCAGCTCATCAGTCAAGTCTTCAAAATGATCAGAAGGAAAGCAACGACATCATTGGACTGGCAAAGCTTTCTGATTCTGGTATTCAGCGATGTCACTCCTCATTGTCTCAACATTTGCCCGGAAGTTCTCGAACAATGAGATCTGTAGCTAGAGCTCTAGACTCATACCACTCTCTCCCATTGTCCATGCTGGAGGTAGCTTGTTTGAACGAGAATTTTCTTGTTGATAGTTCCTGTAACGGCCCTTCAGTAACATATCTAGTTTGTGTTTTCTTCAGCAAGCTCAGAATGACGCTTCTAATGTAATCAGTCTGGCAGATCATTTTGGAATCCGTGCTAACGATGATGCCACAGAGACACCAAACTGGCTTTCTGAGGAGATGATAAAATCTATCTCAACCATATACTGTGAACTTTCAGACCCACCTTTGGTCGTTCCTGATTATCCTTCCTCACCTACTTCATTCTCTTCATCACCAAGCGAGTTCCCAACTCAAGGTCAGGGTAGCATGTGGAGCCCCAGCTATGGCAAATTTTCATCCTTTAATTCTTCTCTGGACAGCGCTTTTCATATTGGGAAGTCGAAAGAATTCAGCGGACCATATTGCACAATGGTAGAGGTACATTGGATTTCCAGAGATGATCAGAAGCTAAGACAAATACAGAACAAGCTCCACTACTTTAGGTGTGAACAGACTCAACTTTTACACCACATTTTACTTGCTTTGACTTTGAAGCTGCTTAAGTCACCCTCAAACTCAGAAACAACATGGAAAGCAACATAACTTTCTTAAACATCTAGCAGTTATGCTATTATCGAGCATCAATATTGATTAAGTAGATGTAAATTGAAAATAGAACATTTTCCTGTTTTGGTTGTATGATTCAAAGGCGCATGAATGTCGATTGAAGTATATATTTCATCCACACCATCTTTCAGCCAATGTTAACATCTTTGTTAAGCGAATTTCAATTTTCAGCCTAGGTTAACATCTCTCTAAAGCAAAATTAAACTTTGTGATGGCGAGTGCCATATAGACCTACGGAGGATCGCAGGCTATTTCTCATAAAAGAAGAACCCTCTACTTTTCTTTATCATAATTGCTTAAGTTTGGTTCAGGTCACTTGTATCTCGGTTGGAAGAAGTTGATCCCAGAAAGATGAAACATGAAGAAAAGCTAGCTTTCTGGATCAATGTGCACAATGCACTGGTGATGCATGTAACATTTCTATACCAAGCACTGTCAATCAAGCCATTCGTTTTCTAATGCATTCTGTCGTTTGCTGGTAATGGACCTAAATCTGAATGTGTTTTCCTGCAGGCATGTTTTGTTTATGGGATTCCACAAAATAATACAAAAAGAGTATCCATAGTGCTTAAGGTGATACAAAACTCAGCTGTTTTCAGAGAGAAAAATAAGCACCATATTAAGTAAATTTATTATGTTTCAGGCTGCGTACAACATAGGGGGTTACTCGGTTGATGTGGACATGATACAAAGTCAGATACTGAGATGCCGACTGCCTCGTCCAGGACAAGTAATCTTATTTTCTGAAACTTGATTGTCATCTCTTTGTGCGACTTGAGTTCGAAAATGAAAAACCATTTCTTCAGTTATCTTTGCAGCCTCTAAGATATTATAACTATATTATCATGAGGAATAAAGTATCCCTTTAAACATCTAATTTTCCATATGTTTGCTTTTAGTGGCTGCGACAGCTGCTCTCTTCGAGATCAAAATTCAAGGTTGGAGATGCAAGAGCGGGCTATTCGATCGATCACCCTGAACCTCGCTTGCATTTTGCACTTTGTTCAGGAAGCCATTCAGATCCTGCAGTATGTTACAGTGCACATGATTTTGAACTTCTTAAAATGCTAAATAAATCTTCCAAGCAAACCAGTTAGTAACGTGCAGATTAAATGATTGATCTCAAGATATATTTCATTTCAGAAAAATATAAGCATGACGAGATTGCTTAGAAGAAAAATCTTCGTACACTCCATTTCATTTCTTCATCAGTTCTTGTCATTTGCAGCTAATGTGATTCAATTAATTAGGTCCGAGTATACACTCCCAAGAGAGTGTTTGATGATCTGGAAGCCGCAAAAGAAGAATACATTCAATCAACTTTTGCTGTACACAAAGATAAGAAACTCCTTCTACCTAAGATTGTTGACACTTTTGCCAAGGATTTAGATCTTTGCCCTTCTGGCTTGTTGGAAATGATAGAGCATTTACTACCTGCTTCTTTGAGGAAGACCATTCAACAGAGTAAAGACAGGAAATTTGGGAAGACCATTGACTGGATCCAACACAATTTCACCTTCCGTTACTTGCTTTCCAGAGAATTAGTCTCTTGATCACACTAGTTCCAAGTGGGAGATCATCCAGTGAAGCTACAGTGCAGTTCTGTTTGCCACCTTGTTTTTCACTGCTTTTAGCGTCAAAATGTGGAATGACTGATGAATCACAAACATGTTTCCAAGGTCAATCGGGTAGACCCTTGTTGATTTCAATACTACTTGGAAATTCGAAATATCTCAGAAGAATGAAGATCAGATTGGCTAAATGTGGAATTCATAACTTGGCCTACTTAACCAAATACAGAAAACTCCAGTTCCTATGAAGCTTAATCCCGCACGATCTCCAATCTTCTCAGATCCCGCATACATTGTGATTCAGCTGTCATTCCTAATTGTCTTGCCTGCAATTTCAACTGGAGTTCATGTCTTTCGAGAAGCTGAAAGATCGTTGACAAGAACTCTGATTATGCAACTTCTTGTAATAGGAAAATCATTCTTTTGCTTGCATTCAGAAGTACTTGCCAGCTTATATGTTGCCTTCTGTGATTCCTCCGGCCTATTTGGACTTTTTATATATAGTGTGTGAAACATAAAACCAGGCTTTAGATAAATTCATATGTTGTCATAAACTAATGGAAGTTGTATTAAGCAACCTGCAAATTGAGCATAATTGCGCTGAAGCTGTTGCTTCTGTATTGCATTAGATCCTTTAAGAAGGGTTAAAACCATTCAAGAGGTCCTGTCTCTGTATTTTAGTTCTCCTGTACATTTAATGCTTAGATCTCAGATCAAATCACCTAGACACCCTAGTTGGAAATTTCTTTTGGCACTCCAGTAGGACAAGTGGAAACTGAATAGTTTTTTGCTGGTGACAATAAGATATGTCAAGGCCCTCAAGCTTTGCCTACTTTCATATCTTTGAGCACAACCTGTCATGTCGATAACTCTCAACAACCGGCCTCCTACTTTAACTAGATGGAGAAGAGCAGTACAATCTAGACACACTAGTGGACCAGCCTGTGAATGTACAAAAGGAGTGTTTCTCAGAAAACCAAAGACATAGATAGGTGTGAAGTGCCTGCCTATCCCCAACTTAGCAGCAAAATTAGCCTGACACAAAATGGGAGAAGAAAACATAATGAAAACGTTTGGTCACAGGTCAAACACGTGGACATAGCAGCAAAATTACCCTGACCCACACAAGAACTGATGTGCGCAAAGAGAATGATTTCTTGCTCCTAATTGTTCTAAACATACCTTCTTTTTTGTCTTAACGGATATAACTATTATTGGATAGAGTAGGACATTAATAGAGTAGGACATTAATTGCTGCTAACTCTTTGGTTGCTTCCATTTGCTTGTTAGGCTTTACAGCAGCAGCAATGTTACGAAAGTGAAACTGCCCTCGGTGAGATTGAACATAGCCGCAAGTTGTTATTGCAAAAACTAAAGGATTACAAAGGACAAGAACTTGAAGTAATACAGGAAGTTTCTGCATTTGCTGGTGAAAAAGTGGAACGTAATAATCATCTTCTACTTCCTCCATATCCCACCCCTGCTCCACAGTTCCTTTTTAGTGAGATTCGATCACGAAAATCTATGCTGAATGGAGTAAAAAATAGTGAAGCAACGAAGAATATAAATCAAACCAACACTTCATCCAAAATCAGCTTGGGAAATTTCCTTGGTGCAGCAGCTAAGGCAGCAATTGCCTTTGTTGGTGTAATATCAGTGCTAAGCCTAGCCGGTTTTGGACCAAATCTTGGAAGCAGAAGAAGTGACCAATTAAGGAAGTTGGGCATGTTTCAACAACCAGCTACTGAAGAAAAGAAGAGAGGTTCTCGAATGTCCTCCCGGGAGACTGCTGTTTGTGGAAAATGGTGAATCTCGATGTGTTGTGAAAGAGAGGGTTGCAATCTTCGCATTACACGACAAGGAAAGAAACTTGCGCACACCCAATCAAAGTTTCACAAAAGAAAAAAGAGAAAGCCGTCTTTCCATTTGAAAATTGAATCTCGTAAATCACCACATAAGCTGGTGAACCCAAAATATCATTACTTCAACATCAGAAATCCAAATGCAGATGCACCTCAACGAAATCCTAGCAGAGAAGATTTACATGTACTAGTGACCAAATAAAAATTAGCACAATCAACCATTATGTTGCACAGAAACAATAAGAACAAGTTATAAGGAAAGAAAAAAAAAAGAAAATAAAAACATATGCATCTTCGCAGCTTATTGAAAAGGTATAGTCTCATAACATCAGCATTTGAACAAAGCAAAAAGAAATTGAGAATCTGACCCAAATCACGAAGCCATCAATTGAAAGTAACAAGCTTCGAGTATAATCAGCTAACATGAAAAACTTATTCAACCATGTCGAAAATGGAAAATTTAGGGAAAACCCAACAAAGAGCGACACAAGCTTTGAATGTTAAACAAGGGTCTCCTTCTCTTTGGCTTGTCAGATAAGCTCTTCTCTAACTCTCCTAATCTCTGCTTCTCTCTCCGACCTCTTTGGCTGTCACCAGTTAATAAATAAATCAACAAACTGAAATCGATATAAATCTAAAACAGAGACATCTATCATACTTCCTACATTTTTCTTGGTTCTTAGTATCATTGACGGCTCCAAACTTTCTCCAATCAACTGAAGCAGGAAGATTTTGTGTCTTCCCACGCGTGAAAGGGGCTTCCTGGCGAGAGTCGTGGGACATTGCGCTTGTATAATGTTGCATGAACTCCTGGTTGGTCATATCAGAAAACTTGTTTAGTCCCAACTTGTAGGACTTGTCCATCTTGTTAACTTTGTCAATGTACTCTAAGTTGGCTTTAAACACACTGAAACGTTGCTGTTTCTCGGTTAAGCTCCGAGAAATCTTGTGATGGCTCCTCCATCTTTCGTACAAGTCCCAAAGTCTCTCCTCTGAAGCCAAGTCCTCCTCTTTGTAATTAAAATGTCATGCCAGGCTGAAAATAAGAACCAACCAAAAAGAAAGCAAGACAATCCTTCCGGTATCCATAAGACCACAATTTGGATTCTACAAAGTAAAGAGCATTATGAAACCAAGCTTTTGGGCATTAATGATTGTAAGTATTCAGTCGAAAACCTGGAGGAATTCTGAAGTTTAGTGCTGTAAGTATGGCTATGTATGTAGCATCGTGCTTGTCCGATAAGCTCTTCTCCAAGTCTCCTAACCTCTGCTGCTCTCTTCATCCTCTCTTGCTGTCATCGGTTAACAAATAAATCAATAAATTGAAACCAATATAAATCTAAAAAAGTGACATCTATCATTATAAAATTGGGGGCAGAGAAATTGCAGGCCTTCTGGTCTTGATGGAGGGCAATCCAAACATGAACCTTGTCTAGGGTTGGCCAGAGCATGAAGGCTCCCAAAGTCATGTGAAGTAAGTCGCAACCTTAACCATTTTCTACTTTTTCCTTCTGCTAGTTGTGATCGAGAGATAATGTTGAGAGGTCAGTTGTGGGCTAACGGATTTTAAGGTTGCAACTTACTTCACGATGACTTTGGGAGCCTTTTTCACGTCGTTTATAGTAATGCTGATGTCTAATCTTAGTTCTTGGTCGGAGGTAAATTTTTGTGCATTCTTATATTTAATATTTAACGGAAATCAACCTGTTACCACTTCCATTGCGGTTCTCACAACATCAAATATAAGTAATCAAAAGAAAATAAACGTCTCATCTCATGTAAACCTATCCCCAAGTTCAGTTTGTCCACAAAACTGCGTATCTCAGTAAACAAACAAAAGATTAACAAACAATAAAGCTCTAAGATCTTCGCACGCATATTTCCAATGAAACAATAGGCTTAATGGTACCGAAAGGAAACGACGACGATCAAGATTCTGAACTAGAACAAACCACAGAAATCAGTGAGCCCAGGTATCGTAGCACCCCTTATGCTGCTCGGATCTACAAGAAGAGAAGATCGATTGTGATCTGTGATGAGAGGGAGGGAAGGGTTTTTAGGATTTGATTAGAGTTTCTTTCTTGTGCTACGGACGGTGGCTTTTGGAATGTTAATAAAACAATTGGACCATTCTCTTTCGTTTCTGGCCTTAACGTTGGGCATCTAATTGGGCCCAAGTGGCTCCTTATGAACCACATAACTTAAAAAGTGTTGTATAGTAATTGAAATAGAAAACTACTTATAGTATGTAGAACTTGAAAATACACTTAGTATTAGGCGTACTACTCTAATTCAAAGAACCTGGGCCTGCGAAAACTTTTAGAATGTCGCATGCACCAAGTGAGTAGTGACTTCACAATTCACATTGCTCCTCGCCCAATAAACATGATTGGCAGTTCACGAATAATCTGTCAACTCAACTATTGATAGATGATTCACATTGACTTCATATTATAACCATACAGTATGCCAAAATCAACCGCAAAGAATCGACAGTTTTAGTCTCTTTCTTAGATCAGCCCAACAAATCCTATTGCCAAAACACGAGGTACATACAACTCACAACTTTAATTAAATGTAATTAAATTATAAATAATTTATTAATTTAAATATCATAAGCGCATATAGTTTTTGTCATTTTAAGTTATGTATAATTTATATGATTAAAAATAATTTTTTACATAAGTAATTGGATAATTTAAATATAATTAATAAATTGATTAATTCAATTGTAATTAATTGAATAATTAATTATATATAAATAACATTTAATTATATTTAGTAAAGTTTTCTTTTATCTACTAATTATTAATCATTAATTGTAATTATTTTTATGAATTTAAGATTAATTTCAAATTAAATCAATCATAGATTTTGATTTGTATTTGGATTAGTTGAGGTGAAATGGAAGTAAAAACAAAGAGGAAATTGTGAAAAAATAAATTAAGAATACTTAATAAATAATAATAACATGCATGATTGTGAAAAATATATAGTTAATAATAATATTAATAAATTAATAAATAATTAGCAATTAATTAATAATAAGAATGAATATAAACAAGTCATAATTTATAATCAATAATATAAAAAATAAATATAACTAATAATATTTATTAATGAATAATACCATAATTAATAATCGAATAACAATTAATCATTGATTAATTTAAATATCATAAGCGCATATAGTTTTTGTCATTTTAAGTTATGTATAATTTATATGATTAAATATAACTTTTATATAATTAATTGTTTAATTTAAATATAATTAATAGATTGATTAATTAAAATGTAATTAATTTAATAATGCACTAGT
>JANITW010000004.1:3059716-3072249 GCA_027564335.1 Erythroxylum williamsii | reverse complement strand
AATTATTATCAAATATAACGAAATTAATATTAACAACCAAGTTTTAATTTTAATGAGAAAGAAAATCAAAAATTGAAAATAAAAACAAGATTATAACTAAAAATAAAAATAGAATTAAACGGTTCTTAAATTAATGAATTTAATTTAATTGAAAGTTAATAAAATTCAAGTCATTAAATTTTATTTTGAAATTAAAGCTGTTTTTATTTTAAATTTATGAAATTCTAAATAATTTAACTTGATTTAATTTTTATCATCTTTTATTATTATTATTTAAATACATATTAAATAAATTGTTAAATTGTAACAAAAACAATTAGGTCCGACCAATTTTCATATCTAAAGTTGACGGTACAACCCATATTTATAATTACTATTAAAGCATTAGTGTGTGATTGCGATCTAGATTGGATCTTGAAAACGACGTGCCGTTCTTTGCTCCGTTATCATGAAAAAGTACAATTAAGAAAATTGAAGATAATAAGCAAACTCCCGAAGAAAACAACAAAAAAGTTCTATCAGCAGCGTCAGCCAGTTCTCTCCCGTGTCTGCGACAGAGAAAGAAAGAAGAGAGACTGAGGAGAGAAGTGAGAGTTATACAGAATCGAAAGAGATCTCCGGTTGCTCTCTTCCCTTGTCTTCTTAGTGAGAAAATGTTCTAGAAAATGGTGGACTCTCGCTTCAATTACACGCATTAGGCGTTTTCTTTTTGATTTCGCCAAGATCTCTTCTCAATTCCACTCGTAATTCTTGTATTCTATCTTCCTATGATTTCTTTTGTTCATTTCAGTTTGTTTCTTTTTTCTGGATTTTTTTTGATTTCGGCTTCGTTTTTCTGCAGGTTTTGATTGGCAATGGCGTTGATGAAGGGATTATCTGATGCGAGCGTCCAAAAGTATCGGCCCGGTGGATCTCGATTTCCTGTCACTTCCGTCATTGTTTTGTTACTTCTAGCGCCGTTTGTTCTCTTTGCTTGTTGGAGTGTGTATTCTACCGCTTCGATCGGTTAGTTCTTCTAGATTTCATGTCTCTGTCAACTATTTTAATTTAGTGTTATTAGTTTCCGTTTGATGAAAGCTGAATTAGATAAGAAATGAAAACACGAAGTTACTTGTTTATCAAATTTTATCGCCGTGGTGGGTGACATGGCATTGGGTGATGTGGTTACTGCTACTGTTGATTTTGGGAGAGGAGGCTATTTGTATCCTCCTTTTGAGAAGAGTTTTAGTTGTGAACGTATAATAATTTGATAGAAGAATTGAGCAGGTGTTCTAGGGATATTTTTGTAGAAGAGAATACGTGAATTTATGGAAACAGAATGTGTATTGATTCTTAACTTTGGGGCTTGCAAGTTCTGCTTGTTATACATTTTTGTTTACGGGCTCAAATGTGCTTTGCGGAGGTGACCTATTTCTATGTTCGCATAGGGGAATATGTAAGAAAAATTCTGGATTGATTCTTCAATTTGGGGCTTGCAAGTTCTGCTTGTTATGCATCTTTGTTTACGGGCTCAAATGTGCTTTGCGGAGGTGACCTATTTCTATGTCCGCATAGGGAATATGTCTGAAAAATTCTGGACTTCTGCCTGCTTTGTGAAAATAATTTATAAATTTTCGAGACTATCAGTGGGCACCCGTGCACTGTCAATTATTGTCTGATGTTGATATTCACCAATATATAAACATATATATGTATTATAAATATTCCTGACCTTTTATTTTTGTTGAATTTGGGTGGTGGTTTCTGAAATGATGACTGTCTAGTGCGAATGAAGTCTTGTTTTAAAATTTGTGGCAGTGTGCTATAGCTGTATGCATGTATACATACATACATACATATATAGATATATACATACATACATACATATATATATACATACATACATATATATACATATATTTGAACTTGAATTAGTCAGTACTAATTATCCTGCTTATGCCAGTTTGTTGTCTTCATAATTCTTTCTCCATAAGCATTTCATAACTATATTATCTTCCTGACCGTTTATTACAGCAGATGATTTCACAAATAGTTTAATATTTTTGATTTACCTTGCTTTTCCACAGTCTGTAGGTTGGCTCAAATATTTTGACAGTGTTTTTGGACAGTTCCATTCTGTACTTTTTATGCTATCAATGTTGTATTCTAATTGCTTTGAGTCTTGTCTCTAAATTTGGAACTCTTTTGTGCAGTACAAACCAATAGGATAGCTGGTTTCAACAATCAGGTGGCTTTTTCTTAACCTTCCTATTCTTCCTTGTCTTTTGTTGTAGAAAATGAATTCTTTTTCTTCTTGTTTAGTTTAAGTCTGGAATATTGGCTGAATGCACAGGGCCTGGGTTGGAGAGAGCAGCTGGCTCTACAACATGCTAAATCCCTTTTCTCAAAAGAGGCAAGTTTCTATTGATGATAGTTACTTAAACTGTCTGCAACTAATTGGCTTAATTCGTTATACGGAGCATTTAGGTATGCTTTCTAGTTGCTTGACACCTTTACCATGACAATCTTTTAGGTTATTGATGTTATAGTTGCCAGCACAGCGGATTTGGGACCTTTAAGTCTTGATTCCTTTAGGAAAAACAACTTGTCTGCTTCTTGGAAGTTTATTTCCGAAGAAACTTTAGGTGGCAATAATGTAATTCCTGAGGTAAGATGACTCCTGTGTCTTCCTATGTTTACTTGTGGAATTTGTCCCTAGTCACAGTTGCTTATCAGATTTTTTTTTTTTGGATTCTTTTGTATATTTCAGCGCAAGAAAACAGATATGGTCATCAAGCAAGAAGGATTTAAGAGAAAAAATGTTGAATTTTCTGGTATTTATATTCTTTTGACTTGGTATTGCATATGTTTCTTGTTTGTTGACTGATATGCTCTCTTTGTCCTTGTAGACGATCATTTTCAATCCACTGACACTGCGGCAAAACTTGCTCGAAGGGTAATTGCTGTCTTTATCCTGCAAAACTACTTGTGAACTAGGATACTGGAGATGCCATCTTTCATTTTCTCTATACGGTTCTATAAATATCTAGTCTGATGTACCTGTTGTTTCCTTGAGACATCATGCAGCAATTGAGAGACAAAAGACGTGAAAAGCGTGCAGCAGACTTGGTGCAGCAAGAATATGAAGTAATAGTAAAGCTTGAAAATGCAGCCATTGAACGTTCTAAATCAGTTGATTCTTCAATTCTTGGCAAATATAATATATGGAGAAAAGAAAATGAGAATGAGAATACTGATTCAACAGTACGCTTAATACGGGACCAGATGATTATGGCTAGGGTATACATAGGTATTGCTAAGATGCAGAACAAACTAGACTTGCAACAAGAACTTCAGATTCGGCTCAAAGAGAGTCAGCGCACCCTAGGAGAGGCATCAGCTGATTCCGATCTGCATAACAGGTAGCAGAATTATGGACTTTACTGTCTTTCAAGTTATATTCGCTGATTTCTTGATTCCTTATTGATGGTTATGGAAATTTCCTGAAAACTTAATTTACATATGTAATTACTGCTTAGTGCACCTGAGAAAATTAAAGCTATGGGCCAAGTTTTATCAAAAGCAAGAGAACAATTATATGATTGCAAGTTGGTAACCGGGAAGCTCAGAGCAATGCTTCAAACAGCAGATGAGCAAGTAAGGAGTTTGAAAAAGCAGAGTGCGTTCCTGAGTCAGTTAGCAGCAAAAACGATTCCAAATGGAATTCATTGCTTGTCAATGCGCCTGACAATAGATTACTATCTCCTTCCTCCAGAGAAGAGAAAATTCCCTTGGAGTGAGAATTTGGAAAACTCAAATCTTTATCATTACGCACTCTTCTCTGACAATGTCTTGGCTGCCTCAGTTGTTGTCAACTCAACTGTCATGAATGCGAAGGTGATCCAGTCTTAATTGTTTCTTAAATCCAAAATTGATTTTCCATGTTTCTCATTTATACTTCTTGGTGTTATCCCAGGATCCTTCCAAACATGTGTTCCATCTTGTTACTGATAAACTCAACTTTGGAGCTATGAGCATGTGGTTTCTTTTAAATCCTCCTGGAAAAGCCACTATTCATGTTGAAAATGTTGATGAATTTAAGTGGCTTAATTCGTCCTACTGCCCGGTTCTGCGGCAACTCGAGTCTGCTGCAATGAAAGAATATTACTTCAAGGCAAACCATCCAGCATCTCTTTCAACTGGCTCCTCAAATCTGAAGTATCGGAACCCAAAGTATCTTTCAATGCTTAACCACTTAAGATTCTACCTGCCACAGGTCTATCCCAAGCTGGATAAGATTCTGTTTCTAGATGATGACATTGTTGTCCAGAAAGATTTGACCAGATTGTGGTCTATAAATCTACGCGGGAAAGTGAATGGGGCTGTGGAAACTTGTGGTGAAAGCTTTCATCGGTTTGATAAGTACCTAAACTTTTCAAATCCGCACATTGCAAGAAACTTTGATCCAAATGCTTGTGGTTGGGCATATGGGATGAATGTTTTTGATCTCAAGGAGTGGAAAAAAAAGGATATTACTGGCATATATCACAAGTGGCAAAACATGGTAAGCTACTAATGCAAGTAATTCCTGTCTTGCTGCCTTAAATACAGTGGCTATCTGTTTCTTATCCGAACTAATTACCGAAACTCTTCGAGCTTTATTCCAGTAAGTGCACTCTCCTACTGTTCTGAATTTCCTTCATTTATTTTCTTTTTCTTTCAACAGAATGAAGACAGGATTCTCTGGAAGCTTGGAACTCTACCACCCGGGTTGCTTACATTTTACAATTTGACGCATCCACTTGAGAAGTCATGGCATGTACTTGGTCTCGGTTATAATCCCAGTCTTGATAAATCAGAGATTGAAAATGCAGCAGTCGTCCACTATAATGGCAACATGAAGCCATGGCTGGAGTTGTCAATGACTAAGTATCGATCATACTGGACCAAGTATATTAAGTATGATCATCCGTACATTCGCAACTGCAAGCTAAGTGGATGAAGCTGATGAATGCTGTAAAGTACAGCAAATCTCGCTCATGCGTCCCTCAATCTCTCTTTATAGTCTGGCTATGCAATTGAAGGGTCAGTTCTTAATTGGTTTAGTACATGTGAAGGAATGTGGTTGAATTTTCCGTACTGCATATCCTTCTACTGTTTCCACATTGTTCATTATTCTGTGTAATTCCTTCAATTTGTTTCACTCATCCTTCAACAAATCTAGGTTATATGTTCCAATGCATTGTTAAACTGTAAAAATCCTAAGCTGCAGAGGATGCCTAGGGTTATGAACAGGTCTTCTATAGAGCAATTTTAGTTTGGGTAGATGAAGTAAACTTAGATCAAACCCAGTTTCTGTATTCTTTCAACTGTTACTAATCTGATGTATCTGTTGTTCCGTTACAAAATTTATCGGTTTAAATTCGATTGTTGTCCCTGAACTCTGAAGTTTGATCAACATTCTTGTCTCCTTGGTTTGGTTGATTTTATCCCTCAAGCATTCTTAAGACTGTTAAATGAGTCTTATAATAGGAAATCTCAAGTCATCAGACCCGAATTCGATCGTACCAGCGAAAACAAGTTGAGTGCATCAGGATAGGGACAGTAAACTGCATCACAGCACCTAGAACAGGACAGGTTTTGGTCTTTCAGTAGACCCAAGTCAAAAAGGATTCGATACTTGCTTCTCAGGGTAGGTGTTAGACCCTTAAAGTCTAAATCGTGGAATCGTATATCGGTAATTTTATTCAATTCCACTGCATCCGAAAAAATCTCCATGACAGTAGATGTAAGAACCTATCCTATCAGCTTTTACTTGCCATTGCTGCTTGTTACCTGCTGAAATGTATAGATGATATGTGAAGAATAGTCATATACACCAAAGGAACAGAGGATTTTACTGTGGTAAGGAGGAATTCTCTAATCATATTCGTTTGACACGGTTCAAGTTTAATCAACCAACAGTGATTGGATCTAGTCGTTTAGAGGACAAATAGATTCGAGTTCTTCTGCTAAGTGGCTTATCTCAAGAAGCTTTGTCTGCCTCTCACTCAGAATGGAAAAGTAAGTTGGCATGGCACTTACCATCTTCTTCATTAAAATACTTTGCTTGCATATATCAAATTAAGCAACCTGTACGGATATGAAGATGAAAAGGGTATGTGATATAATATATATATTTTTGGGGGATAAAAAGTCTTGGAAGAAGTGACTGGTCTGTCTTGACAAAAGAGAGAATATTGTCTGAGCATATATGTAGTTCTAGCTCTAGAAATAGCCTATGTTCATAGTGCCATACAATATATATATGACAGCCTTGCAAGAATCATGTGCCTTCCTGCATGTTTTATATACTGTTTCCTTTTATGAGGGGGAACCTGTTGAGCCACCTGTGGATTAGTCAATCTGATATTTTGCAACTAGATTCATTTGGTAGTTCACTCTAAAGCTTTCTTTTTATTAAAGTTAGAAATATTGTACCGGATCTGGTATCAATATATACTGGTACTGTATAGTGTCAGTATCAACTAATACCATCATTATCATTACACCCAGTTTGAAGGCTCGCAATAAAGCGGGGTCTAAAAAGGTCTGATAATAATTGAATCGGTTTTGTCAATTCAACTATAAAAATTTCAAATGAACCAATAATCCTGTTTGGTTTAAATTAATAATTTGTGTTATTAAAAATTATTGATTTATTAATTAACCAGTCTATTTTTATAAACTAACTTATTTTTATAAATTGGAATAAATAAGTTGATTTTTATTTAATAATCTACTTCTTCAATTAAATTTTAACTTCTTTGGCAAGTAAGAATAATCTCTTTTTTCAATCTTATTTAAAATTTTTTAATTTTGTTCCATCTTCTTCGTATACTAACTTTATATCGGTTTAATACCCCTTGAATTTTTAAACTTTAAACCTTTTATCTTATCAATAATAACTTTTGATGTAATTTTTAAAAACATAAAATAGTATTTAAATTTTTATACAATTAAAATTCAATTTCATATTATCTTTCCAATTTAAAAAAAATTCAAAATTATACTCAATAATAAAAATAATTTATTTTTAGATGTAAGAAATATTATTTAAAAATATTTAACTATAAAACTATTTTTTTCAATTTAACAATTTATAATTTTGTTCCAATATTTTTATGGTATTGTGGCCTTCACCATTGTACTGACAGGTTCGAGTACAACTAATATAACTATGGTACACTTTGGTGTAACAATCTAATATAATTTGGTACTAGTTTTTGAACGGCATCCACCAGTATGATACGAATTTCAAAATGCTATTGATTGGTATCTTAAGAGAAAGAACTTTGATACCTATTGATAGCAGATCTCCAACTGAAGTAATTCATGTGCTCTGTTATATATGGCTGACTTGCAAATTGCAATTACAGAAGTATAGTTAGCTGGAATGTTAATGATGTGACCTTTTATTTGTAACAGAAAGTCTTGGAAGATTGGCGTTGAGTTGATTATCTGAAATTGTAGAACACATTGGAGCTTTGCATCAGGATTAAAAAGAGCAGCTTTTTGGTAATATTTTAGCAAATACCAGTTTTGTTCTGATTCTTAAACGTATAGAAAAGTAGGATTGTCGGGTATTTGGTGAGGTTGGAATGAGCAGATCACAGTGACCCAGTTGGTCTTTTTGTGTGTCTGTATCATGAAAGTTAATAGAACTCTATGTGATTTAATATTATATAAAGTACAGACCATAGATTTCTCGTGGACTCTGTTTTCATGCTATTTTAAGAGGGAAATTTCTTCGACTAGCCATTGACGGGTATGCTTATTTTCTGTTCTTTTTCTCTTTCTTGTTTGTTTCTGATATGAAAATGGAAAAAAATGAATGGATTCATCCTTTCCAGAACTCTTTGAGATAAGCCAGAGACACATTCTCCTTGAGAAATCATAGTGATGTACTTGGTCGATTACGTATGTGGTTGCGAGCAAACCAAATGGCATTGGAATGTATATGATCCATTCAAGTTGTGCTATTCAAAATCCTGATATGAGAATCTAATAAGTTTTGAAGGACTCAGATACTACTCAGGAGGCAAACAGAATCGTTGGTGGCCTCAAAGAGGTCAGTCAAGAATCAACTATTCTTTCTTATACATACTGAGCGACCAAGGGAACAAAATGAGACAGCGAAGACAAGAGAGACAATGAAAGGAGGAAAAGAGAGAAGAAGAAGAAGAAGGTATGGAGCCCATAGAGATCTTTATTCTAACTATTTGCTTTCTTTATAAGATGCTCTACATCACCACACACACACTTACAGCCATAAGCCACTGCTTAGTGGGCAATCGTTTTGGAGTTTCTGTTGGCCTGTCACTTCCTTTTTGCTTCCTGATCAACGAATTACCAAAAGTCCCCTGCACTTACTCTTCTCCTCTAAAATCTTTTAGTCAGTTATTCTTCTGTTGAAGCCAGCTTGTGAAGCTTTCTAGGGTTTTTGTATCTGCCCTGTAATGCTTCTGCGTGAATTCTAGTAAACTTGGCCATGTGAAGTCTGGATACATCCTGGGATTTTCTGAGTCCACTAGGATTTCTGGTGGTTTCACTACTTTTTCCATGTTCGGACATAGAAAGAATGCTAATGATTTTCTTACTCTTGTGCTGTTCACCACTGCTCTGTGCAAGCAACTCTTGAATCTGCAATTTGACAGGGCCTGAAAAGACCAGACATTTAACATACTATTACATAGATCAGTTGGTCGTTATGTTTTGTAGTAAGCTTAGTTTAATAAAGTCATTGAAGAGTGCGGACATACACTTACCATGAATGTGTCTCCGATGTTGACCACAAATGCTTGTGGGTCAGGATTGATGGATCGCCAGCTTCCGTCCACAAAAACTTGTAGGCCACCAACTTGATCTTGATGAAGGATAGTTAATGATGTTGGATCACAGTGAGGTCCAGTTCCAAGTGTTAGATCAGGTTTTTGACAAGGTGGGTAGTAATTCAATCTCATTATCGAGTCGTTCCCTTGGAAAAACTCTCTGAAATAAGTTCTGTCAACTCCTAGACTCACCCCCAAAAGCTCCATAATCCCAAGAGAAAGAGAACTCATGGCTTGACAGTATTCTTGGTACACATTCCTGAATGAATGGGACTCAAACCATGTCAATGGCAGATAAAGTTGGAAAGTTCCTTTAAGCTATAGGACATGAAAACTTTGGGCTTACCCGAATTCTGTGAAATCTTCTCCCATTAAATTCGAGAAATATTCTTGAATAATGTTGGAGGACTGATGCAGGTCAGCAAAAAATCGAAAAGAAAGTGTTTCTTTCCATGGAAGTTTGGAGAGGAACCTGCCAGTGAAGCTACTGGAATATCCGCAGTAGTCACCAATCTTTCTTTGAGCTCTTTGCTTCTCGGACAGTTGCATGCCAAAGAACACGTCCATGTACTCGTGAGCTTTGGCTATAAGTTTCCAGTCGACTCCATGATTGACCACTAGAAAGAACCCATGTTTCCTGCATGCCTCGTTAACCAGTTGAGAAGCTTTTGACACAGCTGAAATGTCTCCTGATAAAAAGCTTCCCAAGTCAATAGGAGGGATTGCAAGTTCTGGTGAATCAAGGCATGGCTTCTCTTGATCAGGCCAAATGAATTGAGTTGGTATATGGGATTGATGTTGAAGAATTGTTGCATCAAACACTAATGGCTGTTGTTCCTCAACTGTTGGAGGAGGAGGAGGAGTAGTTAGTGTCATGTTATGAAGAACACCAACTACAAAAGAGAATGTGGTTACAACCAATACGTACTTTGGAATTGTTGGTATAGAAAAAGAAAGAGAGAAAGTTGATAGGTTGGTTTTGAGAGGGAAAGAGGAGAGTTTTAATAAGAAGAATAGAGGAAGAGAAGAGAAAAGTTAGGGAGTTTTGGCTCAAGAACATTGGAATCTTATTGGTTTTACTGTTGCGTCATTCCACTCTCCATTGTGTGTGGCCATCCATACTCATACTTTGTCTTCATTCCTCATGTCACAAATTATGAATGACAACTAATCCTACTTCAATTGCACATTAACTTATAAGTGAAAATTTGCATTTTGGGTTTCTCTTCATCAGAATGGATTGAAAAGCTTTTGTACTTTCATTTTTTTAATGGGGAAAAGGACCTTTGAGAAAGGTGGTTCACTTCCTTGGATGCCAATTCCCCACCAACAAGGAGAAGCTACCTGAGTGTATGTTAGTGTGTTGTGATGAATTTTTGTTGAGCTTGTAGATCGATGTGACACTTGTACAGGGTGAGGTTCTTTGTCTTCGTCTTGAACAAGAAGATGGAGTAGCAACAGTTGCAGATTTCTATGATCATGGGACATTGAGACTTGTTTTAGATTTTCAGGTTAATGGAGGTGTCCTCAACTTTTAGGTTGAAAGGTGAATCAGAAGAGTTCTTCAAATAGTAGACTTGCACGAGGGATGCTCATCAACTTGTTAGAATATTTCAATAAATATTGTTTATATTATTTGAAATTACATCAACATCAACTCCATTACTCCGGTACGATATTGTGAGATAATAAATTTTAGTGGCTATAAAAGGAGGAAAGGAAAGTCTTATAAGACCCGAAGGGAAGTGATCAAGAAAGATTTATCATAGTTGGCTCCCACTGAGACAATTGCTAGAAATAGAAACATCTAGCGTGATAGGATAAGAGTAAACGATATCTTTTAGAGTCCTCGCGTCTCATACTTACCACATAAAAAGTCCAACCTAAATGACCTTTATGTCTTTGCAAGTGGGCCGCTCAGTGAAGACTTTTAGCACAACTAACGACGAAAAGAGCCGATCTTTACAGAGTGTAAGGTGTTAGCAGATATGGTTAACCATCATGTATGTCCTTATGTATTGTCTTCCAATTCTACTTTTCTATGTGCTAGTTTTTACTTATTTATTTCTGTTAACTTGTATCACTATTTTCTTGACGCATCTGCATGTGAGTCTACCGAAAACAACCTCTCTATTATGTAGAGATAAGGCTGCGTACTATCAGACCTCTTCAGACTCTGCTTCACTGTGAGACTTTAGACTGGATGTGATGATGATGATAATGATGACATCAACATCAACAACAACAATAACAAGTAAAAATCTCGCTGATATAAGAGGTCTAGAGAAGTCTAATAATACATAGTCTTATCTTTAACTAATATATAGATTGTTTTCGAATAACCCACGTGAAAATAAATAAACTAAAATTTTATTATTTTATGTATATCGCCTGTATTGCAATGAAGAAGATATATATTAAAATTATCAATTTGATTGATTGTGTTGAATTTAAGAATTAAATTGATTTATTAATATTTAATTAATATTTATATATTTTATTGTTTTATCTTTATTTTAATAAAAATTTAAGAGAAGTGGTTTTGTTAATTAAAATATAGAAAAAGTTTTTTTAATTTAAAGATTAAATAAATTTGTTTTAGTTAAAAAAACTCTAAAATCTTTTTAAAATTATTATATTTGTAAATAATTTAAAATAAATATAACTTTTTTTAACCTCTTTTTATAGTCAAAATCTACGTATTGAAAGTACAATATCGTACTAAGGACCAAGGTCTGGTCTTAATACATAGGGTATATAACCTTTTCTATATATGTCGATCTTTAAATATAAAACTTTAGATTAAATTGAGGCTTTTTCGATCTATGACTTGTTTATTTCTTGATGGAATCATATCCATTCATGATTCAATAGCTTTTGAAAAGCTGGAGTGGAGTCACAGTATCAGATGTCCAAAGCTAAGTGACAACCTTGAACCAAATGCATGTTCTTAGCCTTTAATGGAGTCTGTACTTACTCTGCTCTTTTGCAAGAGATTCAGTTCAAGTGGTACACAGAATATTGTTCTTTTCAAGGACCAACTTGTAAGTTGGTAAGTTCCAGGTTATTGGTTTATGAAGTAGCCGACATGCATAAATGATAATAATAGTTAATTAAATCTTGATTCTAAATTATTATTTCTATATATATTTCATTTTAAATAAATTATTTAGGAAATAATAATTTAGAATCAAGATTTAATTAACTATTAAAATTGTAATAAATGCCCTTATATTAAAAATCTTGAATTCCAATGAAAATTTCAACTTTATCTATTTCCATTAATTAAGAATTGAGATTCAAAAATTTTATCGATTTACCATATAGATCCTGTTTGACAATCAATTGATTGCATTAGCTGTTAATTAATTTTATCACCGAGCGAATTATATAAGTTGATTTATCTAGTGGATAATATCGTATGTTTATTAAAAACGTTTGGTAAAATTAACTATTTAGTATTAATTGTTTATATATAAAATGACTTATAAGGGTATGATTTAAAAAAAAAAGAACATGAGAATTATATCTTAGTATTTATTTGAATGTTTTCGTAAGATTTTAGATTTTAGATATTTAGTCTTACAAAAATTAAGTTTATAACTCTAATAAAAAAATATAGAATATAGATCATATAACAATAGTAAAATTAATCAATTTTAAATCAATTTAATATTTAATAAT
>JANITW010000004.1:2999403-3017177 GCA_027564335.1 Erythroxylum williamsii | reverse complement strand
AAACCACAACAATCCAAATTGTCCTCACCATTGTTGTCACCTACGTCTAGGAAATTCGACAATTTGACATTACTAATGCATTCCTTAATGGTTTTCTTCGAGAAAATGTTTACATGCGTCAATCGAAAGGATTCTGTGATCGTCGACATCCAAATTATTATATTTAATAATATATTTTATTATTATTAAATTTTTTTTATTATTAATTTTTTTCTTTCTCTTCCTAATTTTAGTGGCTTTTTAGTATTTTGCGGTAGTTAATTTTTCTTGATCTGACTCATATTAACATTCATTGTACAGTCGCAATTATAATATAAAATAACATTATAATAATATTAAATATATATATAATATAAAGCTTTAAATTGCCAAAAAAATATTTAGTTAAACAAAAATTAAGTTTCAAGCTATACTTTAAATAACTTAAAAAATATTTAAAATCCATCGTGAATCCACCGCCGTGGTTGCGGGAAGCTTGGTGTTGGGTGGAGGAGGGTTTAGTGGGCGATACAAGCGGATGTAGGTCTTGTTCGTAGGGTTGAGAGTGATGTCCTTGGAGAGAGCGACTTGGGTTGAGTCAGAATCCGGAATAGCGTTTTCAACCGGTGGTGCATTGAATCGCCGTCAGGGCTTAGAGAGATGTTCAAGAACTGAAAAGGATCTGTGACACCCATTGAAGAGTACAGTCGTTGAATAGATTCAAGCGTGTGTGCGTATATATGGACATTGGAGGGACTACTTGGAGTGGTGGAGCCTGAAATTTATGGTAGCTGAAGCGTTGATGCTAACCACTGGCTCTATCGAGTAGTTGGAGTGGTGGAGCCTGAAATTTAAGCTGAAGAGTTGATCTTAACCATTGGCTCCATCGTACTGAAAGTCGGTTTGAATCGATGAGATGAAATCCAACCTTGACTGGTAGGAAGTGGTAGGATTCATCTCGATCGTACTTCCTATTATTTATTCAACCACTGAGCACTTAGTGTCTTGTCAGGTTCGTGCTTCCTTAATCCATATAGATTATAATAATCATGAAAAGTTAATGAAATAATAGTTATATGGTTAGATCTTTAATAAAAAAAATACCTCGATGATTCATCTACTACTTAGATATAAGATTACCTGTTAATATCAACGGGTTCAACTGATTTAACCATAAAAATCTTAAATAATTTATTTTTAATTTATTTTTTAACTTTTTGATTTGATTTACTTTACCTATTTCTTAATTAAATACTTGTAAATTTTCGTAAATTAATAAATTTTTATGAACTAAAATAAATAAATAAAATTTTAATTAATAATTTCATTTTTTTAATTATTTTTTAATTTCTTTTATAAGTAAAAATAATATCTTTTAATCATATTTCAAATTCTTTAATTTTATTTAATCTTTAGTTGAATTAATTTTCAATTTAGTTTTTAAAAGATTGATCGTTTGGTTTATTTATTTATTTATATAGTATATTACTCTTTTATTCACACAAAACACGCACAAATACGTATATAATAAGATCAGAGATAATGATAAAATTTTAAACTTTCCCAATTTTGCTATTGTTAAGTTTTTAATAATTTTAATTTATAAAATAATAAAATTCATACTCGATATGATACAATATGTGACAAAAATATTAATATGACGTGGAAAAAAAACTTACATCAGGTTATTTTTGTTAAAAAATTGAAAGAAAAAATATTTTAACACTACTTTTTAAGCATGAACTAGTGTTGCAAAATTGAATAAATTAAAATTTTAATAATCAAGCCGTTGGTTACTCCAGGTAGCTTTTGTAGATTCATTCTTCAATTATACATATCTAGAACCAAAAATGTAGTCATTTGAATTTTCTAGAGAGCCGAAAACATTTCAAAGCAGAGGATAATATGGACCCATATGGCCGGTGTACAATTAATGGGGAGAACATCAAATGATTGTGACGGTGGGGCTGATTAAATACTACATTTACATATACGAGTATGGGTTTGAGGCCTGTTAGTTATGATTGCATACTAACAAGGTTTAATGCAAATGTCCCACTTAATACCTGCCAAAGAGAGGGATTCGAGTCTTTGGTAAATAAGCCTACATAACAGTTCCAATGCTACGACTTGATCATTTATATCTATATACATTATAATCTCAATTTATGAATCTCTCGATTCAAGAAAGAAAAATAAGAAGATCGACTTATTTCTTCCTACTCTGTTTCAAAAAAAAGATCAATTCTTTAAATCCTTCCTTTCTTCAAAATAAATTCTTCTTTTTTATCAATCAAAACCTCTTCTAAAAATCTTTTCTTCTTGAGGTAGAAAAATCATAATCAGGATAGCGGACTCAAAGCTCTCAAGCGAAAATATAACTATTCTTATTAATATATTAAATATGAAAAACTAAAGGTTGAATAAAATAAATAATATATAATATAATAAAAAATATTATTCTTATTTATTGAAGGATTTAATATTTAATTAAAAATTATTAAATACAAATTAGTTGAATGAGCTTCAAGTCAGTTAATTTTTTTAAAAAAAATTTCAAGTTTCAGTCCTTACTCAAGCTAAGACTGTATAGTTCGAAATTTAAATTTGTAAGAAATGATGCTATTTTTATTTTTTTAAAATAAAATATTTAATCAGACCCGGCCCAAAATTTTTTTGGGCTATTTTAGATTAAAACTGACGATCGGCTTCACCAAACAAAATGCCCTAACCTACCGCTGAACAGCTGAAGAAAAGGAAGATGAACAGTCGAACCTCTTTTCAGTCTGGCAGGCATTCTTGTGACAACTTCATGATATGGGAATTAAGGAGGATGGCAAGGTTTCTAAGAAAACTATGATGTCAAGTAATTTAGGATCAGAACAAGTTATGTATTTGTACCACCGCAAACTACAGTTTCACATAAAGGATTCTGAACAATCGTACCTTATTTTCTACACGTTTATGACTCCGCTACACCACATTCACGTTATGAGGAAAGAAAGTAGGTAATATCTATGCTAGAACAGCAGTATAGGAGTTTGAACAAAGACTAAAAGACAGGAGGTAAAAGAATTTCTCAAATCAGATGAGTGCAAGCAGAAAGATACACTTACTTCCCTAGTAGCTCTACAGTGGTTTGGCTCCACCATTCTCTTGCACACTATTAACTGGAGTTGCCGAGCCACTTCTTTTACTGGACTGCCCAGTGATTGTCCTACCCATGAACTTCCCAGCTTTGCTCAGTCCGCTGCCGACAGCTCCTAGGCCAGTGCCAACAATACCAACTCCCGCACCTACGCCAGTTCCCACTAGCCCAACGCCAGCACCAATGCCAGTTCCAACAAGACCAACTCCAGCAGTGATACCCGTTCCCACCAGTCCAACACCTGACCCCACTGCATCCATTGTGCTACCAATAACTCCTGCTTCTTTTAGTTTTTTCCTTTCTTCTACCATCTTCTTCTCTGCTTCTAGAGCAACCAACTGTTCCTCCTTGTTAAATTCATGATACAAGACCTGCAATGAACCAAAATATCTATTCTATTCAACACACAGCCTATAAATAAGCACATGAAAGAAAAGAAAGGTAAAAGCCCAGCATTATAGCATCTTAAAAGAAGATAACAGTTAAGTAATTCTCTAGATAGTAAGTTAAGCACAGATCCCCAGTTGATGAGGAAGAGGAAGCATATGAAATCAATCAATATCCACAGCAAGGGTATCTCAAAATATTGACCTTGATCGTAAGAGTTCCTCTATCCTTTTTATCCTTGATCTTCAACATGTCAAGGGCTGGAAGAAGCCTCAACTCTATTTCCTTCAAGGTTTCTGCTTGAAGCTCATGCAAAGGTAACTTTGCTATCCCTAGTCTTTTGTCTTGTCCGATATCCTTATCAAAAACCTGTGGCATGAACTTCATCCGGTCAGTTTCTCTAGAAACATAAAAGAAAGAAACTGTTGCATAGTTTCCCCGAAAGACAAAACTCCGTTGACACAATCAATACTCAATGAGAAAAAAGCAATAAGTATAACAAATTCATACCTCAACAATAAGTGACTGAGTCTCTTTGTCTTCAGCAATCATTTCAAATGTTTGATTCCAAAAAGGATTCAGATTATTCTCAACAACTTGGGTTTTGACCTTGAACATTGGCCGGATATGTAACACAACATAGGGGTCAGATTTTCCAATCATTTCCAAGTTTTTCAGATCATTCGCTTTCACTACTGTGACTGTGAGCTTTCCTTGTGGTTTAAGCTCCAATTCACTGCAAAATTTTCATACCAATTTATATCCTCTAAATGTTCTGGAAATCATGACGGGAAATGAGGATCATAACAAAGATTTTCACCTTGTATCAACAGGTATGCCACCAATTGGTACAACAATCCTGTGGGGCCATTGAAGCATGTCGGTGACGATTGAATCCACCGTGTCCTACCATATGGAATCAATGGGGATAAAAATATCACCTCAATTAAAAATATCGCATTAAAAAAAAAAGAATTAGGAGAACTTACATCTATCATATCTGAAATTCCAGGAATTGCTGTTAAGCTTCCACCAATGGCCTTCAGGACGTAATCAATTTTAGGCTTCGGCTGATGAATGTTGAAGAAATTTGGTCATTTTCAAAAGAACTGTAACCGATGAAACTGGCAACAATCATGTGGCAGATGCAGCATAGCACAACGATTGCCTTAGAAAATCCAATCAAATTATAAAATAGAATTTTTTTTCTAAGCTCCGCAATACACACCACAAAACTGCCGGCGTAAATCAACGTTTCAAATAATTTTTTTTAATGAGAACAATAAAATCAAATATTCATGCAAAATATTCACACTTGACCTCCCACCTGAGATTATCACCCACCTAAATTACTAGTACAACCAAATGATGAAACCAACAATACTGAAACTTAAACATCTCACAGCAGCCTCGTCACATAATGAGCATATGCCCAGAAAATGAGTAAACAAATTGCATTATACCAAATGCATGAAACCCATGTAACCGTGATTGTAGGAATACCAGCATATCATACTGCAGTTATGCAGTAGAACAACTAAAATATCAAACATCAGTCAATTTCAGAAAGAAGCCTGACTAAGTCAAAACATTTCAGAATCTACCTCAGAAAGTAGAGCAACAACAACAGCAGAAATGCATGGAATCTCTTCGGCAAGTTGGAAGATAACACGAATGACAGTGTAGACTTCAAGATCTTTAAACTGCAGCACAGCTCATGAAATATTACTTTTAGAAATAGTGCACTGAACTAAAAGGCTAAAGTGAAATGGAATATAAAATGATCAACGCACCAACCTGAATTGGTATGGAAGCAACAAGTGCAGCTTCAACACCCAAAATTATGTTTGGGTCACCACCCCAACGGAAATCTATATCCATAATGATCTGACCCTTTTTGAGACTCTGAACACGAATACCTGCATTGATTAAGCAATTAAGCAGGAACATATGCTAAAAGAAACCATAAAAAAGGAAATAGACAAAGAACACAGCTGTTTCTCTTCAAGAAACAAGGACACTAGTCTGGATGGAATTTGGATTTGAGAAAAATAACATAAGAGAATGCCTTGCCAGTAAATTCATACCTTCAATCTTGGGTGGCACAGTCCCCAAAGTAAATTTATTAAACTTCAATGAAGTGATCCCAGCGGGTCGATAGTCTTCCAGGAGTGGTTCAACAGATTCTTTAACAACCATAGTAGCTGCCTGTAGATAAGTACGTCCACCAACATCAAGCACAATACACGTGAAATATTTTCCAATTGCAAAATGATTGAAGTCTCTTTCTGGATATCTCTTATCTATTATTCTCACTTCTTCCCTCAAACTTTTGCTTTTCCAGTAAGTAGACATTTGTAGACAAAGAAGGATGAAAGAGAATGCAAATGTTAAAGCCCACACAACAATTAACTACATCAACCTAATACAGGAAAAATAAATTTTGACACCACCAAAGCATGCGTTGAACTTCTAGGTTATTTATTCTAGTAGAAGAAGAAACTTACTTCTGAAATGAATGGCCACAATTTGCTTAGCTGCTTGTTCAGCCATTTCACCTGCAAGATGAAAGCAAAGTGATAAAGATTAAATAAAAAGATGCATTTATAAAATATCATTCAGTTATCGGAAGAGGAAGCAAATAGACTAGGGAGCTTATGGTGTAGAAACAGAAATACTCAGGGTTTCATCGTTGATATTAGCTGATAACTAAAGTATTGGTCTGATTATTAAAATAAAAGGAAGACCTGTTCGAAGGCAGGGAATGATATCCATTCAGGAAAATTATCTCCACATATTTTCTTCAAATCTTCTCTATTGAGGGAAGCAAGAACTTTAACATCAGCTGCCTGCACAAGAAAGTATAACTAGTCAATTCAGGTCCTATAGAGAAAAGAAAATACATTCTGATTTCATCTTCACTTCTCTTCCATTTCAGATATAACTAGTCAATTCAGGTCCTCTAGAGAAAAGAAAATACATTCTGATTTCATCTTCACTTCTCTCCCATTTCAGATCCACCATTTACTTTCCCACTATTTGCTCATCGTAGGAACTCTTTAACAAACCAGAGTACTCAATCCAACAAAATTGAATTGTTAAATTTAACATCTAAACCACATTTTCCCAAAACTAGTCTAGATTCAAGGAACACAACAAATGCTCTAAGAAGCCTAAAAGGTGATACTTAGCTTTTCTAGTTCCCAGTTAACCAAATTAGACACACAATCACTTCAACCCAATCATTTCACCCTCACATCACAATCCTGGAACACTCTAAAACACACAGAACTCCAACAAAATCAAGGCATAGACACCTTAGCACTCAAATTCGAAATTAATTCATTGTTGCAAAAAGTCAAATAAGAATTGACATACAAATTGAATTGCTAAATTTAACAGAAAACAGATTTTCTCAAAACTAGTCTAGATTCAGGAAACAAAACAAATTGCTCTATGAAAAGCACTTTCTCTAGTTCCCAGTTAACCGACTTAGATACATAACCCCACAATCATTTCACCCACACATCTCAATCCTCGAACACTCTAAAACATACAGAACTCCAACAGAAACGAGGCATAGGCGCCTTAGCACTCAAATTCCAATTCAACTGATTGAAGCAAAAAGTCAAACAAGAAATTGACATACAAACTGGAATTAAAAACAAGAAAAAAAAAATTCACGCACTTTAGCCACTCGCTTGGTGCCTCGATACCCCATCATATGCTTCCATCCCGCCATCAACGCGATACCGAATGCCATCCCCAAAATTATCCCGGAAATCAGCCCCATTTTCTCGGTTCCCAAACACAATCACCCCTAAAACAATACAAAACACAGATAAATAACAACTGAAAACCCCAAACAAGTAAAACCACATAGCCGCATACATACATAAACAGAGAGACAGAGAAAGCGAGAGAGAGAGAGAGAGAGAGAGAGAGTTACACTTACAAGAAAAACAAAGAGATCGCGGAAGAGGAAGAGAGCGATCGCACAAATATTCGAGAATTGGTATTCAGTTACAGAAAATATCTTATAACATAAGAATTAAATTTGCATTTATTAAAAGTCATTTTCAAGCTCTCGAGATGGTGATGTTGTTGGGTCTGTGAGCATTTCCTCCACAAACATGGAAAGAAAGAGAAAAAGCAGACTTTGCATTCATCTCCCTCGCTTCCAGTTTTTTCCTTCGCTTTTTATTTTATTTACGAGTCTGTCCGTTTTTCTTTTTTTTTCAGTTATTTTCTGGTGTTTAGAATTACCGGTCCGTTTGGTTACGCTTTGGATTACGCATCCCGCCTAGTTGAACTGATTACAAGAAGTTACAATAATTAAATTTCAAATAATGACCTTATATTATATGCTAATAATTTAATTTAATTTCAATATAAAAATCATATAATAATAACAAACAACAAACAATAAAATTAAGTGAAAGTTTAGGTTTGAAGAGATTCAATAATACGTAACTCTACTCGTACTTAATAGAGAGATTAATTCCGACAAGAGATATGCACTAATAACATAAGATCATTATTTTATACTAAGTTGTGGAAGGCATACATGGCATTGCACTCAATGGTTTTTTTTAAGGGAAAATTGTAAGAATTTTATTACTCTAGAGCAAGAACTTCAACGATAAAAAGAGGGGATATTACAAACCACTTTCTAATACTAGAAGTGAATAATACACTCAGAGCTAAGACGTAAGCAGTTAAATTGTCTAACTTAAAGTTAAAAATACATTTAGCTATTTTAATCTCATTCAATAGAGATTTACATTCATAAACTAACAAGTCAAAAGAGGAAAAGTCATCGTTAATTGCTTGAACTACAATTTTTCTATCCTATTTAATAATAACTCTATCCCAATTTTAAAGCTTGACCCAATTAACGATTTGTTTGATAGCTATTTCTTCTGCGCTTTTAACACTCAATTTACCTGAAAATGTCCACTATTTTACAGCTATAAAACTTAAATTAGAGTCACATATAACAGTTGCAGCAATCATAAAATTGGAATCGCTTCCGACGACAATGTCAATATTAACCTTCAGCCAACCTACTCTCAAAGATTGCAACCATACCGTTCTTGTACTCAATGGCTATGAATTATAATAATATCAATATGATAAACGATTTAAAAAATCCTACAAACTCATTTTAAAAAAAGAACGCTTTGGAAAATCTCTTTAACATTATCCGTGGAAATCAGTACCCTACAACCAACATCCAAACACGCCCTAAGAATCTCCACTTTCCGACAACAGCTGTCAAAAATTTCAAAACCGACACGTAATAACTGTATAAATTCGAAAAGACCACCAGATGCCACGTGGGGGGTTAAAAAACTGTAGAACCAATAATAACGGTTAAAAGAAGCGCTTGTCCAAAGGCAAGCGTGTGCGCAACTGCACCACCGCCGGTCACCGGAGTCTCCGACCCTCCGTTGATATTAATCGGCGGCGACTGAGCAGAATCAGGCCCAGGAGGCTCAATGTATGGAGGCGGAGGGGGCTGGTTCAGGCTAGGTGGCAAGCCGAGGCCTTGGTTGACTTTGATCTCGAAGGCCAAGCCATTTTCACACTGAGCCCCGTCGTCTGCGTCGGAGAAGTAGTAATTCGGACCTTCTATAGTTAACGGGACTGGAACGGTCAACGCTTGGTCGAACGCTGTATTGCCTCCGTCGTACTGGAATGTATCATTATCCGAGGAGTCGTCGACGAGGCAGCTCCTGAATGTGGTCTCGTTGTATGTTTGGAACACCGTTTGATTAGTGCTTGTCTTGAAAACTGAATATATTTTTAAAAAAACCTACATTTTACGATTGTATTTCTACATAAAAATAAATCACTAACGAATTTCAGCAACTCTAATCAAGCTTACTGAGGTAGTCTCCGAGATTGAAGGTTTGAGTAGCGGCCCAGGCAGTGTAGTTAGTAGCGGAAGTGTTGGTGGAGGCGTTAAAGAACCAACCTGCGTCGTCTCCGACGGTGTGGTTGACGTAGGACGTTGGCTTTGTTTGCGATGCGGCGGCAGTGATCAGGACCGTAGCGATCGTTACACGGAGGAGGGTAGCTAGTTTCATAGCGATTTCAGGCATCCGAAGACTTTTACGGGATTCTGTCTGGATTCCGCTTGACTTTTGAAACAAGTGAAGTGGGGATCGATATTATGTAAAGCGAAACACCCAACGAGGTAGGTAGTTTCATAGCGATTTCAGGTCGTTGGATCCGACGACTTCTACGGGAGGCTGTCTGGATTCCGCTTGACTTTTGGAACAAGTGACGTGGGGATCGGTATTATACAAAGCGAAACAGCCAACGAGGGGCGTGGATTGTGGAAGGTGCATGGAGAGATTCCTGGAAATGGGCCACGTGGTTGTGGGGTCCATCGTTGGAGACTTTTTTAAGTTAAATTTTGTAATTATTAGAAATTTTATAAATTAAAAATTTTAATTTAAAATATTTTTAAAATATGTTATTGATATTACTATTAAAAACATAAAAAAATTAATAATTAAAAAATGACTATTTATTTTTATCAATATAAATTTTAAACTTTTCGTAAATAATCTTTTTGTAAAATACAAAAAACACTTCGTACAATTGATAACTCTCTTTTAACCCTCCCATAATGAATAGCTTTATGTATTGGAATAATCTTATATAATATGAACTAATTTTTTTACTATTTTAAAATAATATTTATATAAGATGTCATTTTAAATAATTTGAGTCTAATATAAATTATAAAAATATTTTATCAAGATTATTTCTGAGTTCGGCATTAGCTAGATTTGAGGTTATCGGGCTAAGCTCAAATTAGTCGGACCTTGGACTTAATTTTTCACAAAATTGAGTCTCGAATTGGGTTCGAGTTTGAGCTTCGCAAACCTGATTTAGCCCGACTTGAAACCTAAAAAATAAATATCATAAAAATACTTTATTTTATAATTTTAAATTTAGAAATTTGAAAATAAAAAATAAAATGGACTAAACCGAGTCGAACTTTAAACCATCTCAGACTCAATCGAGCCTCAGATCGGATCCAGGACAGAAGCTGTCGGATCATGGACCAACCTTGTTAACTCTACTAGAAAGGTCAAGCTAATACGTCCAATATTGTTCCATGAACACGGGCCTAGCTGGTATTAAACTGATCGCGGGCTACTGAAACCAAACTGGTCCAGTCAAAGACATTGGTTTTGACTTTGGTCACGACGGAAATGCTATAAGATGTGCTCCGTTATGAACCGTTGAAAAGAAATTAAAAGTTATGGGAGGAAAAGGAAGGAGAAGAAGGGAGAAGAATTACAGAGCCGCCCATGGAGGCGACAACCGCCTTCCGCCGCCTCCTGATTTCTCTAAAGTGGACGCTCTTCCCACCAAACTCCGCAAGATCATGTCTCTCAGTACACGTCCCGATAATGGTATGCTCCCTCTCCCTACCCCACTCTCACTTTTTTGTGTGTAGTAATATCTGTTTCAGTGTTGCTTACTTCGAAATTGTTTGTGTTATTAGACACTGTCGATCCCGAGAAGAAGAGAAAAACAGTAGAAGGCGATGCTGACAAAGCAAAGGTCTCTATGTTTTATTGTTTTCTCTTTTCTCTTTTAAATTTGGATGGTTAGGTTTAGGGTTGGGTTTTCACTTGGTACACCTGAACAAAGAGTCATCTTATTAAGATCAAAATGGGTTTTGAGTTACTGTATCAAGAATTAAGAGAATAAGAAAAAGAATACAAGAAAGTAGAGTTTAGAAAATAAGCAATGCTAGAGACAAAGCAGAGAAGAGAGAAATCAGAGAAAATGGAAATACTCTTGTTGTTGATTAATAACTCTTCAACTATTAGAATAAATTTGGAAACTAATACTTTCGGAAACAGCCTCTCTACCGGCTAGAGATAATGCTGCATTCTTTCGGACTTTCCCTGATCCTGCAATCAGTGGCACTTTCACTAGATTGTCGTTGTTGTTAAGTATTAGAATGCATCAATTTATATCAGTCATGTCAATTTATATCACCCTCATGACTGATAACATTTGAACACCTATTATACCAAAGTTATAGTGTTTTTATATGTATCACATCTCCGGTTTGAAAATTGAAATATATTGTTTTCTTTATCTTTATAATCTGATTTTTTTTCTTCTTATTGTTAGAATGGTTTTGTACAGAGACGCGTTCGAAAGGATGATCTAAATTTGTCTGAAGTTAATAGTGAAGGTGATATCCATCTTCTCCCAGCTCCTTCACATTCAGACAGTGATGATGATAAGAGTATGCCCGATATGCAGGACGAGGAGAAGAAGAAGAACAAGAAGAAGAGAAAGAGGAAGCAAGCAGAAGACCTTCGCTTTGACACAATTGTAGGGAAGTCAAGAACAAGTGAGAAAAGAAGCCAGCGTAAAAAGAAGTAATTATCCAACAACTTTTATTCCTTGACATATTTTGCAGCTTATGGATTAGCTTATTGTCAGGACTGATGTTTTTAGTCAAAGATATGAACTTTAAAAATTGGAAATTGTGCATTTTAACTAGATCATGTACTTTTTTCTTGTGGAAAGCTTTTCCTCTTAGCTATTGACTGGTGATATATTTTATGCTGTGCATTGGTGATGTTGATCTAGTAATATCAAGTTTCTTTAACTGGATGGATATACCAATTGTTTAGTCCGTTTCTTGGATAACTGACCAGTCAGGAATATTGGTTTGCAGTAGCTGACTATGTAAGGATATTGGTTTTAGATGCTACTGCTAAAACTCTGATACAAACTTTTTGTGCCGTCTTCACATATGTAGGTATCTGGAAGCGAAGAAGAAGAAGCAAAATAAATCTGAACCGGGAACAGGTTTAGACTTTCCCGGACGTGAGCAGGTAAAATTCGGAGATGTGGTCCAAGCTCCGCCAAAACTGATTGCCGTGCCAAAGGTAACTTTTTTGTCTTTTTGGAGCCATGAAAGATTAGCCATGTTCTGCATCTTAAAACGAGTTTTTATGACATTTCTATTTTCATATGATTTGTGTAGGTTCGGAACTTGCATGATGCTTCTAAAGAGAGGCTTCGTTTACAAGCTGTTGAGGCTTATAGGAACCGAAAAGGATGGAGATCAAGACCCGGGCTTGAGCTTCCTCCTCCTGTGACTTCGATACCATCATTGTAATTTGTCAGTGTCCTATGTGGGTAAGGAACTATATTTGTTCCATGCTGTTGACGACCGGGAAAAACTCCAGTTAAAATGAAAATTAACAAGAACTTTTGCTCCCATTTCTAACCCTCTGATTCATAATTGGGCACACTTAACAGAGTCTGGAACTTAAGGAAAAAGTGCAGATCGAATTGATGAAATTGATAGCATGCATTTTTGAGATAGAGAAGCGAAAACCGCATTATGACACAAAATTACTATGATTTCTGTGTTTGGCTTTGTATTCATCTATCTTGCTCGATAGACTAATGGAATCTAATCGAATAACATAAATCAGATTCATAGCAATCACGGTACTTGAAGCATTGCTATCTTTGGACTCAGTCTTCGCCCACTAATGTGTGGATATGACCATGTTAGATATCTCTATCGGTAAAATAGTATCTCTAAAAAAATTATATATTTTTTAATTGCTACACAAAGAAAAAATTTGTTGTAAATAAACAAGATATTGAAGAATTGTCCATACCTCTTAAAAAATTATGTTTTTTTTAATTGCTGCACAAAGAAAATATTTGTTGTAAATAAACAAGATATTAAAGAATTGTCCATATGTATAATCACAATTCTTGATACAGGATTTGTTTACATAAAAATGGACTCGTATCTTTTGTTATAATAAAAAAAAGTGGTGTAGATTATTCAAGATTCGATTTGTTTTTATAAAAAAATAAACTTCTATGAAATGAATTTAAGGGATTCAACCATTTGCCTTGATCATGAATATCATCGAGAAATAGGAATTTATTTATGAAAAGATTTTTTGCAATTATTTTTAGTATAGAATGAGTCAATTATCTACTTTGGTATTTTTTAGATCGAAAAAAGAAGAAGGAATTTGGACGAAAAGAAAGAAAGTGACTTAGAAAAATCTTTTTTGTCAATAACTTCATATCAATCAACAAATATTGAATGAAATCAGTTAAACATTGCTTGAATATTGAATAAAGAAGGAATTTGGCCGAAAAGAAAGGAATATTGATTCGTCTCATCCTTTCACTTGTTCTAGAGAACAAGTCACTCTTACATCGAAGAATTTAAAACATGAGCATTATAATTCTTAAATTTTATATTATTTATTTATATCTTTATATTTTAATTAAAATCTTGTTTTAATTTATTATTTTACAAATAAATCACTATTTTTATCTTTAAAAATACTAAATTTATTTAATCTCATTAATAAATTATATTTGTCAAATTTTAGGTTTCTTATTTATCTCCTTATATTTTAATTGAAAACTTTTAATTAATTATTATTTTTATCATGAATTTGTTTAATAAATTAAATTATTAATTAGTATATATAAGTAAATTTGCATAAAATAATTTAAGATTAAAAGTAATATTTAAACTATAAAGAGTATATTTAAAGGAAATTTTTAAAAATGTTAAAATAAAATTAGAGTCATTATTATTTACTTTCTTTAAACATATTTCAATTTTATAAGCCTTTAAATTAATAATAGTATAGAAATACAATTTTTATTTTTATTTTAAAATTTAAGTTAGATTTAATCTTAGCTTAAATTATTAGAGTTATTATTAGTTTATTACATATTAATAGGCATTATTAGTGTATTTTATTTCAATAAAGTATTTTATATTATATTATATTTGTACTTATTTTTATAATTTTTATTCTTATTTATTATTTACTGGTTTTATAGCAGTTTAATATCAGTTGAACATCTAAACTTTAAACCTTTTATTTTACAGATTTAATGTCTAGTTTAGTTTTTAAAACATTGCTAACAAATACCACTCTTTTTTATTTTTGATCTTTCAAATGATTCCTACAGGAGATTTGGACCATTTTTATCTTTCGATAAAAAAGATTCATTCTTTTAAAAACAAAGGAGGTATAACTAACAAAGATTTCTTTTTTGATTCATCCTTGGAGTTGAATATCCAATTCAAGAATTGTTTTTGTCCAATTCGTAAGAATTAATAAAAAGGAAAATCCCTTATGATACACTAGATTTAGCCCAGTTTGAGTGAATAATCTATTATTTCTTGAAATCTCTCTTCTGATTTAAAATACTCATGTAATGTGTACTGCTTTGTTTAGATCACGGAATAGATGAACTTAATCCAAAAATAGATTTTTGTTTAAGAAAGAAATCTTATCGAAATTGTCCGTATCTAGTTTATCCTTTAGAATTATATCATATCCCGAATCTAATGAAATAGGATGAGACGAAATTTTGTAAACATATAATAATCATGAATATATTAACAATTTCTTTCTTTTCTAATTGCATAAAAGGGGCAAAAAAAATATCTTGTTCTTTCTTCAACAATATCTGATCTCTAGTGGACCTCTCAATTGAATTCGAAACCAGATAAACTTCTAACCATCTATTAAAGAAAAAAGAATGAATGGATCTTGTAAGATTCCAAGAAATTCTTCGATTTCTTCAAAAGCATATAATTATTTGTCTCATTCTCACCTTATGTGAATATCCATGGCGCTGAAGAATATCAAAAAGCACATTACGAAAATTGATTTGATTCTATCTTTGTTCGTTCTGTTTGAAGAAAGGATGGATCTCAAAAAATTGATTTTTTTTTGTTTTAGTTGTGGAATCTCTCTTTGATTGGTCAATGTGTGATATTTCGAATCCTTGTTATTATTGAAATCAAAATGAACTCTAGATTAATAAGAAGATCCTTTTATATAATCTCTTCCTTGAATGAAAATAGGTCATATTGAATATTTGAAGATATATTCATAAAAAATCAATCCTTATTTACCAATCACACATTGTCTAACCAAATGTAATTATCTCTTGATATGTTCCTCAAAAAACTTGAATCGTGCAAATTATTCCCCAAATAATGAAAAGATCTTGACATAATTGACATATGAAATTGAGCACAATTTTGCAAAGAAATAACCTATTCTTTCTCAAAAAAAGATAGGAAATATGCTCAATATCATTTGATTGAATTGTTGAGTCAGCTCTTTATTGTTTGAAGAACCCCTCTACTTCAATTGGGATTTTTTCATGAAAAACAAACGTAAGATAATAGATTTAATCTTTCGTTAAGATTTCGTATAGCAATCCCCAATTCAAATCAACTATGTTTCGCCTCTTCTTCAGAAAAAGACAATCAAACAATTACTAATCATAGTTTTTGCAAATCGGATCATCCATATAATATACAAAAAGAAACTTCATATATTTGATATTTTTCTCTTTGAACAGATCTTAATTCCAACAACAATTTCATTAAATATCTTACAACTAGAATCCCTCTTTTTCGGATCCTCCACCACCACAAATTCATATTAGATTAAGACATGATACACTTTTTAGTTATTAGGAGAACCCAAATACTCTCTTTTAGATTTGAAAAATAGCTGCCAAAGTTTTTTTTTTCTTTTTTGAAAGATACAAGAGCGAAACAATCAACCTATTGATATTGGAAGATTCAAAGGGTTATTCCAATATATAATTTTTTGGTCCAATAGAATTCATAGGTACAAGAAGAAGCTCTATCAAATAAAGATTTTTCTTTCGAATATCTTTCAATTGTTAATATGATATATATAAGGACCAATACTATATAGTACTACTCTATTAACCATAAAATATTGAGCACTTATTGAAGTTTGTGAATTGTGTGAAAGTAGGATATTCCAAATTCGAGAGTGTAAGTAGGGGTGAGCATTCGGGTAATTCGGGCCCAATTTTTACTGTTCAGGCCCGGCCTGAATTACCCAAAAAAAATTTCATCTTATCTGACCCGAACCCGAAATTTCATTACCCGAACTGAATTATTCAAAATTTTGTTTGGGTAAAGCCCAAATTACTCGAAATTTTGATTGGTTCTCTTTCAAAAATTACACAAAATAACTAAATGCTTGAATTATATTTTCATATCTTAACAAATAGTTGAATTCACTAATAATATAACAAAATATTTCAATTAACTAGCATAATTAATCTTTTCATTCTAGAAGAACAATAACGAAATGTATTTTCATAATTTTTTAAACCTAATTCGGGTAATCGGGCCGACCCGAATTATTTTGGAGTTACCCGTCCCGGCCTGAAAATAATTCGGGTAATACCCGTCCCGGCCCGAATTATCCAAAATTTAACATTTTCTTACCTAAATTAATTCGAGCCGGGCCGGGTAATCCGACCAGCCCGAATAATGCTCACCCCTAAGTGTAAGAGTTTTATAAAACATTCTTGATGGAAAAATGTGAATGAAAGATCTCACTAAATTGAATTAGGTCTATAAATATAAGAAATAAACTAACCTCGAGCTGTTATTTTCATGGGTCTTGCAACACTACTTCTTAGTTGAAATGTTAGTTAGCTAGCTAGATCACGTTAAGTCCTGGTCCTCGTATTTATTATGTATACCAAGCTCATAGATGTGGCTTATATGCTTCCTATCATTCCCATGTATATAGTTTCTAACCGTCAAATTTATTCACTTTTGTTGGATGACCAGAAATATAAATAGGATTCCTGCTTTGCTTCCGTGTTTTCTATTACCAAAATAAAAAGAAAATGCAAATACTTATATCATCAAGTGGTTGATGCCAACATTTTAATAATGCTTATATGTGTATGGAGATCAGTAGCTTCACCCAAATGAAACATATGATAGGCATTTATGATCAGATGCAAGATGCTATTCTCATTTTCAACTATGAAATGGGTAGAAGGATAGATAATTGTTTTGTTTATTAACCATCTATATATTTAGCATTTAGTGTCAAAAGGATAGATAATTATTTTGTTAGAAACTATGCAATGTTGAAACCATAACTTAAAATATAGTGTAGAAGACAAGAATCACAGCTATAGCTGGAGACATCAAAACTATGATGAGCAATAGGAAATGATTTATCGCTATGGTATTTTATCAAACACTTTACAAATAGTATCCCATATTCCTAGTATTAACATACAAAGTTCTCAAATTAGACACATAAGCCAAATTGTTAGGCCCCAAATTTTTGTTTTCTTGAAGTTATTAAGTATGAATTTATTTTGATTTATGATTTATGGTATAGTT
>JANITW010000004.1:2986218-2999303 GCA_027564335.1 Erythroxylum williamsii | reverse complement strand
GAAGATACACCAAATGTATTAGAAACCAAAATAAGTTTTGGTTCTCTCTTTTTTCTCTCTGCAAGTTTGCATAAATCCGAACGAAAGAGGAAAAATCTCTTAATTCTTCCTCACGTGAATCATACCATCAAGGGTTTAAGTTTGAGGCGTGGATTAACAGTGATTCTAGTAGCCAACCGTGAAACGTGGATTAACAATCGAAAAATCGATTAATCGCTTCTGCATTAAGGTCAGTCTTTATAAATCTACAGACAGTTTGGCGTTGGTGACTTCAACAGTTCGAAGAAGAACTTGGCACTGACGACAGAAGAAAAATAATGAAGGAAGAACAAGAAACAAAGAAGAAGGACTGGGTGAGGGGTCAAGGTCGAGGATGAAGGGAGATGGATGGAAGCAGTGCTAAGGCTAAGGGGGGCGAGCGTTGAGAGTGAGACAGTGAGAGCAAGGGGGAGGTTGGTGCCTGGCAATAGCTTTTGTTAATGACAGGCAAAATGACGTTATTTTGCCTTGTCTTTTATTAATTGTCCTATAAATTAAATGATGTGGTTTTACTCTTAAAGCAAAACAATGTCGTTTTGTTTCAATCACTGTGTGGGACACAGGCTTGACTGCTCGACTCAGACCACAGCCCGACCTGATTTTTTTGGGCCATACTAAGCCGGCACATAGCCTGCCCTTGCGCTTGTGGGCTGGTTTGATAGGGCCAAACCCGTTGACCCCAGGCCGAGCCAGGCTGGGTATTTTTTGCCATCCCTGACCATGCATGTATAGATATGTTGGGTTATTTTACTTTCACTGGATCAAGAACAAGAGAGGCATCTCCGATTGCGGATAGGATAGCTTATATCTTTACTCCGACGCGTAATATTATGGAATTGTAAGGGTAAGAAGAGGTGGATTGCCAATTGTGCTTTAAGACTTAGAGGAAGAACAAAATATGGAAACAGAAAGACCAGAGCCAGATTATCACTCTCTTTTTATTGTTTACTTTATGAGAGGATGGAGGTTGAATTAGACATAATCTAGGTAGTCTTGTAGAATAGAAATTGTATGAAGAGTACATGATTTGTGACCACTTTAATAATGCAATAAAAATGCTACTTGTACATAAAATTTAAAAAGGTTGAATAGTACACAATCTTATTCCTAAATTGTTTTCAATAGATCTACGTGACGGAAAAATATCTATATATCTAATGCTCCACATGATATCTTATAATATAATTCTTAATCAATATTTGTAAACACTTAATTAAAACCAGTGTGAACTGTTTTATCTCCGGAGTGCAATAACCTGGAGACCTCCGTCAATGTGAAGATTGATCATTGTCCTGTAATTTACGGGTTTATTTTCATCGGCGAGCTTGAACGTGAAACAGCTTAACAGAACAGCTGAGAAGATCTTCATCTGCCTGTAAGCGAATTCCTTACCAAGACAGATCCGTGGCCCTGCCTGTTAACCACCGAAAAGCTTATGTTTTTAACTCAGCTTTTGGTGTTGCCAATACTAGGAAGTGAAATGGAACTTGAGCTTCCATAAGGGTCTAACCTGGAAAGCCGTGAATTTAAAAGGACTATCTTGCTGAAAGATGCCATCCTCGTTGATCCATCTCTCTGGTTTGTATTCTTCGGCATCATCACCCCATAAGAATTTCATCCTGCCCATGGCATAAGGTAAGTAGCATACCATATCTCCTTTCCTGATGCTATATCCGTCCGGCCATATGTCATCAGAATGGCAAATCTTTGCGTCCTGTAAACAGAGAAATCCGAATTGAGGAAAATGAAGAGTTGTTATGTCAGTCTAGACTTAAGGCATTATAAATAGGGTTGGAGTAAGATGATGGCAAAGACTGGAACTGGCAGCAGGATCACAAGAAATGAGCAACTTTTGAGAGACTTCTAAGCCTCTTTTTCGCCAAAGAGTAAAGAGCTGTTTGTTCAACAAAAAGGAACATCTTACTCGACAAACAAGGCAATTGAGGAATTCTCCTTACCACTGGCACAGAAGGATAGAGTCTAAGAGTTTCAGTTATGGCTGCATGAAGATAATTCATCTTATCTAAAGCGTCTTCACTAATACCGGCGGCAAAATCCTCCATGTCTGTAATGCTTTCTGTACTCTTAGTAGCTTCTCTTACTTCTTCTGCAACCTTTTCCTGTATAGTTGGATACTTGCAGAGCATGTAGATGAACCATGAGAGAGCAGCTGCTGTTGTGTCTTTTCCAGCAATCACAAAGTTGAGTATTATATCTCTTAAGTACTTCTGATCAGTCTGTGTCACTTGCAGAAATCTTGACAAGATATCATCTTTCTTAATCTGCATTACTCATAGAACAAAAATGGATAGTAAAGTAATGTGTCTCGAGATTAATCAGAATCAAACAAGAAGAACGCTCACTCACAGAGTAATAGTCCTTGGTGTTGCGCATGAGCTCAATTTTAATATTGATCAGTTTATATACGAAGTCGTCAATCTGTTTGATGTTCTGCTTCAGTGAAGCTTCTGAACCAACATTCAGTAGCTTCTTCATCTTCCACAAAACATCAACGTAGCGCCAGAGGGTCTTCGCACTTGCATCATCAAAAGCATCGCTGAATCTGCGGCTTTCTTCATTTGTTCCACACATGCAATCTAGTTCAATTCCGAAAGCCACTTTGAATATGGAGTCCAATGTTGATTTCATGAATAGATCCTACAGAGATTGGGTTAAGACTTGAAAAGGCAAAAAGTTCTGCAGGTGACATTCAAATGAATCTTGAGCTTACCTGAATATCCATAGGCTCGTTTGATTTTGCAGATTCAGACATTATATTAGCAAGCTTAGCCGCATTGTTCTTGAAGACGACACTGCTAAAGTCTCTCAATACCTTCGTAGAGAACTCATAGCTCGAAACCTTTCTCTGCTGACGCCATTTGTCACCATCAACAGCAAAAATGCCATCTCCAAGTAAGTCTCTTAAATTGATGTAATTGTAGTCTCCCTGCACGAATTTTCCAAGAGCTAATCACAAGTTCTTGTTTTGAAGTTCAACTCTGAAGATGGGTACATCAGAACCGATTTCACAGAGAAGAAATCTCGATGCCCTTTTTTCCCTTTTTGAGAGACGAATTGATTTAACAACAAAATCGACTCTCACTAACTGTTTAACAAGAATTAAAGCCGATTCAGTAAGACCCTTTTTATTCTTCATGGTATTAGAATCAAAACACATTTCATATCACCAAATCTTGACACGAAACAGAGGAAGGATGTTGTTGGAATGGATAACGTAAAAAAGCTAGTACCTTTCCGTAATTGTCAAAGTTGGTTTTGAGCATGTACTCGACGTTAACTGGATCTGCTGTGTAAACTTCATTTCTGAAAGGTCCAAGAAGCCTGTAAGTTTTATGCTTCCTGGCAAGATCAGTCATGTAATGGTGCAACCTGTTGAACTTGAGAAGCTGATTAAAGACGGTGCCACCTATGGGATGGTACCGTCTCTTAAACCTGTTCTTATCTAGTTTTCTTCTCAGGATATGGACAACCAGAAAAGACAGGATCAGAACTGAAACTGTGAAGACGAGTGGGTGAGAAAGAATACCTTCCCCTGCCATATCCTAACCGAAGACGAAAGATGATAGTCAACGATTTGCTGGTCTCTGTATTTATAGTACCACAGTACAGACAGTCTTTGGTATCAAATCCGCTGTCCCGTTTTCCTATGATACGTCTGTTCTCTTACTCTGATAAATGTACTTGAGCTAAACAGTTAAATACTATGGCCGGAAGCATCAATTATGTTATGTCCTTAAGCAGCAGGGCTAGAAGCTATAATTAGCAAATCAGTATGGGGTTAGGAGTAATTACCTTGTGTGATTGGAATATTTAATTTGATAAATTATTTATTTAAAATACGTTATATATACACTATTGCTTGTATTTAAAGGTGTCTAATTTTTTAAGAATTTTTTAATTTAATGGCCAAACTTTTAAAATTTTTAATTAAGGGATTAATTTTTTTAAACTTTAAAAATTCAGGTGAAAGAGTTATTTTTGACGATGTGATATATATATACTAAATATTACATAAATATCTATCTATTAGCTACATCAACAAAAATTAATGTCTTGAACTGAATTGTTAGTTTTAAAAGATTGATTACTAAATTAAAAATTTTAAAAATTTGGACACTAAATTGAATAAAATTTTAAAACATTGAACATTTTAAAATTAATTATTCACAGTTCATCAAAGTTTGTTATTTTTCTTTTTATTTTTTTATGTGATTCAGTTGCAATCAAGTCTAGCTGTGGTTTTGATTGCATATCCTCTTGTACTGTGTATGAAAATTTACCAGAGGAACTTCAGGATATAGTCTCAAGGTCTCTCAAGGACTCTGTCAATGCTCTGCATGAAGATGATCCATCTTCTCAAGGGTTGCCTCTGTTATTTTACCCCCAAAATCTTCAATATCAGCTTCATTAATTTTCCTGACAACCAGTGACATCTCTCAGACAATCTTCTCCCGGATCATGAGGTTCTTGCTTAGCAAGTAAGAAATCTTTATGGGTTCTACCTCCTATTTAAATCATTACAGATTATGCCAGTTACGGTATGAAGAGATTGTTGAGAATCTTAATGTTTAGGCCTAAAATGATCTAGTGGTCTGAACTGAAAGTGATCTTATATATGATCAAAAACAAGAAGAAAAGAAAGAAGAGAAGCTGGTTTGTTTTACCTGCATATCAAAGGCCTGATTAGAAATTGTAATCTGGATAAGAAGTTTAGCAGCTTCTGAACAGCTAGTCTCTCAGAACTCTGGTGAACAACTCAAAACTTGGAAGCTTACTTTGCTACCTCCACTTGTCCCCATCATCCAAGAATATCCCTTCACCAAAAACGTCCTTCTTTATGTCTTTCATGTTCTTACCTTTTGAATATGTTTGAAATTTTTTTTAGGGATGTGCTCCACATTTCTTGGATCAGTAATAAACGTTATAACGGTTAGCAGCAAAAAAGTGCCCTAGAGTTTGTTGAAGTGAAACAAGTTCCTAAATACCGTTCCTGATTCTGGTTTGTATTCTGGGCTTAAGTCATTAAGAAATACTGTGAATATGGTGAGAAAAGGGGCTTGATGTGAGGATTATAAAGATGGTAGAGAGCATTTCCATTTCTCCAGAATGTTTGGAGAATAATGTCTAGATATGCACATAATAACGCAATCCAACACGACAACATGAAAATTATCCCAAGTCTCTGTCAAACAGAACAGAATGCAGCATCTGAAACATCTCAGTTTAGTGTTACAGATAAAATTAAAGGTTAAATCAAGCAAGTACATGCGACATGAAGAACGATAATCTTTACCAAATTCTTGATCATTTGAATCGAATCTGTCGTTGTTTTAGACTTACTCAGAATATATACTGAATATGATATACACTATTATATACCAACATTTAGTTGCGTGTATTCCACATAATATATCAATATGAGATCTGCTTTATCACTTAAACATTAATTAAACATTAACAGTGACCGCCAGCTCAAACTAATAATAAGAAAAGAAAAGAAGATGCTAAGAGTATCTGTAACATAATCGTTCCACTGCTTGTACACTCGAGGCTTATCCATTTCACTTCCCATGGATGGAATTGTATGCACTTTGATGATAGACAAAGTTCTGGCGGCACCACCATGATTGGAACATATCCATATAAGCAGCAGCGTTCGTAGGTTACCACCATATGAAGTTAAACTAACATGGTTCATCAAAGTGCTAGAGTGTTCGCTTCACATGCTCTAATTGTATGAGCTTGTTCTTGGAATTGCATGAAGATGAAGACCTCCATCAATGTGAAGCGTGAAGGTTGTCCTGTAAGTAACTTTTTTTGTGTCATCAGCTAACTTGAAGCGGAAGTAGTACAGGAGGGCCATTGACACGATCTTCATCTGCCGATAAGCAAAGTCTTTACCTAAACAGATTCGAGGACCAGCCTACAAGCAAAAGTGCAACCAAGTACATGAGAAATTCTCAACATCAATATACGTCAACAATTCTTATGTAACAATGAGCAAAGTGATCTATACATGAAATACTGTGAATTTGAAAGGTGACTCAGGTTGGAAAACCCCATCCCTTAGCCATCTTTCTGGCAGAAATTCCTCAGCATCCTCTCCCCAGATATAAGACATCCGACCCATGGCATAAGCCACATAGTAGACATCATCGCCCGCTCTTACCCTAAAGCCATCAGGAAGAATATCATCTGATTCTGCACATCTCCCATCCTTGAATTACACAAAGCAATCATATTACTAGAATTCCAGCCTCTTAGATTCAAGCAAATGAAGAAAAACAAATATAACAGAATGTCACAAAGCAGAAACCAGAAGGTCACTGCCATACAATTCAAACTATGAATGGTCCAAACATTTCAATTTTAACAGATTCTGTTGAGATATGTGCATGGCATCACAAGATGAGTAAATCAAGATCCTTTAAACAAACAAAACTTCCAAATAAAAATAAATGTTTTTGCATAGTAGAAGAAGTAAAAGCCCCTAAAGCTAAGGAGCAAACACAAGTTTATATCAGAGATTGATTGATCATGGCTCATCAAATTTATGATATTAATCCAGTTAAAAACATGTCTACGTATGACTTTTGTTGCTTAGCCCCTTATACAGTTTGGCAATAGGTCCATGAGATTGTATGAAAATTACCACGGGAACTGGTGGGTATATCCTCAAGGTCTCTGTCAATGCCGCATGAAGATAATGCATTTTCTCAAGGGTTGTCTCTGTTATTTTTGCCACAAAATCTTGAATATCAGCTTCATTACCCTGACAACCAGTGACATCTCTTACTTCTTGGACAATCTTATCCTGGATCAAAGGGTTCTTGCTTAGCAAGTAAAGGAACCATGAGAGGGCATTTGCACTCGAATCTTTGCCGGCAATGATAAAGTTCAGGATGATATCCCTTAGATATTGATCAGTCATTCCCTCTGGATCCTTCTTACTTTCCACCATAAATCTTGACAGGATATCCTCCTTGTCACTCTATAATAGTAGCAAAATCTAAGTTAAAAAGCAAGAACTAAATTGAAAGATAAAAAGATCCTGTGGTATCAAGTGAAAGTATAACTAACACAATATTTTTGCTCTACAAGTAGTTTCTGCTTGGTCTTGATAAGCGTGTCCACAAAGTCGTTGATAAGTTTGACTTTCTTCTTGAGTGAAGCCTCAGAACCAATATTGAAGTACCTTTTGAGTTTCCAGAATGGATCAACAAAACGCCAATAGATTAATGCGTTAGCATCATCAAAGGCTTTCATGAACGATGTTCCTTCTTCACTGGACCCCTCCAAGCAATTCAGTTCTACCCCAAAGCCAACTTTGAATATGGAATCCAGCGTGCATCTCATCAGCAAATCCTGCAATAAGTGAACTTGGTAACTGTAATGTTTATCAGCAAACCCTAATGCAAATTATTCCATTCAATAAGAAGCAAAGACTAATGCTTAGTATCCAATGCGCTAATCCTGGTTAGGCCTCACAGTTTAATCAAAATTTCAGAAACAGAGGTTAATATGAAGGGAGCATAAAAGGAGATTCTGATTACACAATTATAGCTTTCTTTAGGTCTATCAATATAGTTGTTCAATTAGCATCCCTAAAATTGAAATAACCATTTTGGACTTTCAAGATGTATGAAGAAAGAAATTGTGCAGTATGTAGGAGAATGTGCAACGTTCATTTTTAATGCGAGATTTGATCCAAGACAAGACAAAAAGAAAGAAGGGTCTGGTTTATTTACTTGCATATCAAATGCCTGATCAGCAATTGTAATCTGCAAGATGACTCTAACAAGTTTAGCAGCATTTCGTCTGAATACGGCACAGCTAAAGTCTCTAAGAACTCTGGTGGAGAACTCAAAACTCGCAAGCTTCCTTTGCTGCCTCCACTTGTCTCCATCAGCCAAGAATATCCCTTCACCAAAAACGTCACTCATAATATCTTTGTTATACTTACCTTTTGAATACACTTCAAATTTTGTTTTCAGGATGTGCTCCACATTTCTTGGATCAGCAATGTACACGTTACTATGGTTCGGAGCAAGAAGACGGTATGTCCTCTGTGTCCTAGCAAATTCGGTGTGGTACTCATAGAGTTTGTTGAAGTAAAACAACTGCCCATATACTGTTCCTCGAACCGGTGGGTAGTTAGGGTTATTGATGGATTTGCCTATGTAGGTGCTAATTATGTGATAAAGAAATATTATGAGGAAAACGAGAAAAGGGGTTGTTGCGAAGATGAAGATAGTAGAGAGGATTTCCATTTCACCTTAAAGTTTGGATAATGCTGGGTGACCGTGTCTAATCAGACATATAAACATATCAGTGGGTGGACTCAGTGGAAGATACCAAAATCAAAAGACAAATGGAGAACTTCCTGTTGGAAAATTTTGTCCATCTCCATAAATTGAACAACTATTAATTATATTTTTAGTTTGTTACAACTATTAATTATATTTTTAGTTTGTTAATAATTTATCGGTTAAGTTATATAATTCGATTATAACAAAGGTAATAAAGTGACTCAATAAATGATCTGAATTAATGGGTGGAAGTTCAGAAAAAAAATAGATTTCAATTAGTATGGACCAGACCTATATCTAACTTGTGATAGAAAAGCTTCATATGGTATCTATATATAAAGATTAAGGTCTCCTTCAATTGTTTATATAATTCGTAAGTATACGAATCCTCTGATACCACATGTAACACGTAGGATAGATCTTATTACGTGTCCCGGATTGTTCATGAAAGGGTTGAAAATAAAAGAAATGTAGAATACCTAATTTTGGTTCCATCCGATGTTCCGAAGTAATTTTCGAGGCCAAAACGAGCACCAATCTCTTTGAAACCTTTCCGGAAGTCGATCATCGACATTCAGTTAACATCTTTATTCAGTTTTCTTAAGAGAGTTAATGCACGAGCCAAACGCATCAGGTGCGCGTTTGTTGCACGTGCACCCCTGTGCTGATGTCAGCTCTACAGTACTACTGACGCCATGTTGACGTCAGCACCAAAAAGACAAGGAAAATTTTCAAAATTCCCGTAACGGTGTCCAGGGTACTTTTAAGTTAGTTTTCACGTTTGGTGAGATTTTTAAGTGATTTTTTCAATTTTCTGGATTTATTACGTTGATAATTGAATTCTGAAAAAATTTTAAAGCTAATTTTGAGTGCATTTTCATACTACGAATTCCACATAAGGGAGACACTTAAAGTTTTAGGTCTCATGCGGTGGGTTCAGTATTTAGGAAGTATGATAGACACTCTCATTGAGATTCTTTTTATAAAAGTCTCAAATAAAGTTTAAAAACGATGTTTTCAATATCACTATGTGATTATTTAATTGTGAATCTAGTTTTTACAGTTATAATCAATTTTCACATGCATTATGCTCATTTAGAATGTGAGGATGATATAAAGATATAACCCTTGTGTTTGTCGTCTTTTTTAGTATTGGTAAGATTGTAGTTACCATAGTGGCTTTTCAAGTCAGTATTTAGATTGTACCATGAGCATGTTGGGGAATATCTTTGATCTCATGTTTGGTTATTCTACCCATCGGCGTTAAACTTATATGAGATTTTGAGATGTACATAAAAGCATTTCACTTGTTTTCTACCTAATTCTCTCTCGCGTTCAAAGCCTGGATTTGGCATCTCAAGCAAACATAGAACAAGGTGTGAATTACATTTGTTTTGTTTCATCATTAAAATATTAAGCACTCATCATGTTTATGCTTCAATCAAATTTACTTATATTATATTCAAGCCTCGATCTCATTCTTTTATTTCTTTATGCATGTATCATTGCATTCTCTACTTATCAACTTACTGGTTTTCTTAATAATTGTTTAAGCTATAAATTTCCATCTCTTTTATTTAAACATCTATTAGAAAAACTTTTTGATCCAAATATCGATTATCATAATCTTGACTAATTCATTTCAGATTCAATAATGGAATCTAGCTATTTTGAGAGAAAACGCACATTAAAGAACTTAATCAAGGAAACATATGAGCGAGAAGCATGGCTAGACGAACTCAACATAAGATATCACTCGCAATAAGCAAGCCCATAGCAACACCAATCCTAATCGATACAATATTATGCAAGATACAGGAAGATTAATCGAACTTATTCAAGAATATAAGCACATATGGAGACAGACTAGATCTTATTATTTAGATTTAATGAAATGTTTGATTTCCTAAGATATCAGTTGTAATTCGTGGTACTGATGTATTTTGATAATAAAAGAATGCTTACAAAATTGATACGTACTTGTCAAGAAATTAAAGAAAGATATCAAGATCAGATAATTAAACTTACTCGTCTCAGAGAACTAGCCAAACAAAACAATAATTATCTATTAAAGTTAGAAACAAATCAATTAATTGCTCTATCTAGATATGTTATCCAATCTTCCAATAGAGATTTAAAAACATATTTTGAAGCTATACAGGTTTATATTGATTAAATTCTCAACATGCATCCAATTTTATTTTTCTTTTTTATTTTTCTATTCTCTTTTATTTATGTAAGTTTTATTCAAATTCATTGAAATATGCTCTTTTGTATTTAGATCCAGTTCTATTCACTTTATTATTTCAAGCTATTTATCGAATTGGATTTAGTTATCAACTTAGACAATTTCTATATATTTAGTGTTTAATCTTTCGAGATCAGTTTCTCGAATGGTTTACATATCAATTTCAAATACATGGCACTGATTATGAATCTTATACTAATGACTACTAGTTGTTCAGTTCTATTCAATTTATTATTTCAAGCTATTTATCGAATTGGATTTAGTTATCAACTTAGACAATTTCTATATATTCAGTGTTTAATCTTTCGAGATCAGTTTCTCGAATGGTTTACATATCAGTATCAAATACATGGCACTGATTATGAATCTTATACTAATGACTACTAGTTGTTCTATTTGTCAGCAATTAGAACAATATATTAGAGATACCCAATAGTTAGTAAATAGGTATCAACAATAGACAATAGATTCTGCCAATAGATTGATTCAGTTTATTAATACAAGTCGAAATACTATAGACATTGATCAAAGTGAACTTGAAGATATTAAACTAGAATTGAACATAATTAGAAGTTCCTATCAATTTTATTCAAATGAATTACGTTATTTAACTAGAACATTACACTTACATCAAATTACCTCTCACTCTTAGTACAATGACTTTAGACAAAACTAAAGAAAAAGATTCAGTAATATTAGATGTTGATAATTTAGATTTAGAAGAATCTCAAGGAACCTTTCATATCAACACTCTATTAACACAGGATAAACAAAAACAAATAGCCAAAACACAATTAAATCTAAAACTTGGACAAGATATTCAATCTTCATTATTTAAACAGCTTTTTAATTGAAAAAATATTATTTATTATGGAAGAATGATTCATGAAACACCAATTAGAACGGATCAATGTAATGGACATATTAGAATTAGTTTAATAGATCAAACTCAAATCACTACAAGCAATTAGGTGAATATGTGCTACAAAATGGAGAAATGGAAGGGTTTTTATTGCATCTCCAAAATGAACAAAAAGAATTGCTTGTTAAGGAAGAACCGAATTTGCACGTCTACACCAGCAAGGATTTGGATATGTGAGTAGTTTGTATGTAGACGATTAATTTTTCATGTTTTCTCTTTTATTTAAGGGTATTTGAAAAAGGTTGCATCTACAAGATGAGGCTTCAAAACTTGAAAACAGGAAGAAAGGGAAGCCTTAACATTACCACTGAGATATTTCAAGTGGCTCCTTCTGTACATACGATTGAAGTGAGAAAGGCCAAGGGAGATATTTTGGAGTTCCATAAGTTCTACAGAACTTGTCAACTTGTCTTGAGGAGTTTGTATAGAGAACTGAAGACGACATGCAAGAAGTGGAGGAGGAACAACAATGCCTGCATGTGAAATGGCATAATGTGTCATATTGTTGGATATCTTGATTCTTTACTTCCCTCTGTTTTCTGTACATTTAGATGATTAATTTGTGTCAGTAGAAATAATGTAAAGTTCTTAGAACGTTGTTTAGTACTAGAAATCAGGTACTATTTCTCAATGGTCTTGTCCGAGTCGAGCTCAACCACTTCGAGAACGACCTCCGCGAGGAAATAACGAAAACAGAGGAGAAGAGGGCATAAGCGAGAACGAAACGGCAGCTAACCGAAGTTGACCAAAGACGACCATGGTACGGAAAAGTGCGGTACAGTTTGCCATACCAGTCCATCGGGTAAGAGCTATACATAGATATTATTGTGTCCTTTATTGTTTTAAAACTGTATTCTTGGCACGAGGAAACAGTCGCCACTCACAATGACCGGCATTCCAGGTGCACAAATTTTTTACCTTTTCCTGCCTTAATTTTTCTATTAGCGTCTGTTGCTTGTGTCTTTGCTCTTTTGCACGTTAGTATACTGTTTACAACAATATCCTTGAGTGGTAGTTGCATGTGTTTGCTTGCCTCCCAGTGTGGTCTCGTTTATGGTATAGTTTTGTGAGGCCACGAGCACGTCCTACTTTTTTTATTCACCGGAACTTAGTAAATAACGTCTGACTCAGACGCTGTACAAGTTATCTTGGGGATCTTCTTCCAGCTTCGGCATGTAGCACTTGTCAACTTGATCAATCCAGTGTCTCTGGACGGAGAGGCTCGTCGTCATACACGGTTTTCGATATTCTATAATTCACTCTTCAGATAGTGTCTGCCACCCATCCTTTCGTTAGCCTCCTTAAGCCTCCTGACAAGACAACCGGCGACAAACCTGACGCCTCTATTAATTCAAGACACTTCCTAATACTTCGCCCTGTTGTTAACGCCTTACTCATTAAATTCTCCCCTCGACGCTGTAAACGATCTAGAAGGGGGGTTGAATAGATCTATAAAGCTTTTCGTAAAGTTCTACAAAAAAATCAGAAGTTAATTCACACAAAACAATTTAAACAAATTTAAATGCAAGGAGTAGGGAAGAAGAGC
>JANITW010000004.1:2950871-2969252 GCA_027564335.1 Erythroxylum williamsii | reverse complement strand
CTTGATTTCACCATGATTTATAATGCTTTCTAGATTTATTTCAATCCAAAACACCTGAAATAATTTCTTAACAAATTATATATATTTTATTATTATCAAAACATAAGTGGAATTTAATTTGTCAACCACCATTAGTCCAACAGATGCTTCATTCCTTTCTCTGGAATGCCTCACGTGGTTTGATTGTTTTGTCTGCTTCCTTTTAGACCGTCCTTGTGTACTCTTTTGTCTCCATAAGTTCCTTTGTAATTACGTTTTTGCCATTCTTCAATTACCATTTCTCAACAATAATTATTTTTATTTTTATTTTTATTTTTTAATTAATAATTTAGTATTTTTATTTATATATTTATTTATTATTGTTCATTTTTATTTAGTTTCCTATTATTGTTCAATAATTATTTCTTTATTTATTAATTTACTATGTGAGTTTTTACTTTTTCCCTCTGTAACCTGCATTATTCATATCTTATCTCATTTACATGTGGGTCTATCAGAAATAGCCTCTTTATTATGTAGGGGTAAAGCTGCGTACTATCAGACCTCCCTAGACCCCGTTTAATTACAGGATTTCGGACTGGGTGATGATGATGATGATGATTGATGACCTAAAAACAAACGTAATAAAATAGGATATATTCATCTATCTACTATTCAAATTCTTTTAAAATCTACATTTCAAGAAGGAATAGACTCACCCATATGAATGGCAATAATTGATGAAAGAATGCAAAATTTAAATGATCAAATAATTGGAATGATTAATGGTAATTTAGCATATGGAAAATTAAATTTAATACACGATTAAAATTAGGCATTCCATTAAAATCACCCAATTTAGATGACACTATAACAATTGCTTAGAATTTTATAGAGATGATCTTATGATTCACGGACAATCTCCCTTTTCAATCACCTACCAAATTAGTTATGCTTTATCCAATTCTCATCATAGTATCGAATTTAAAGATACAGATCGAATATATATAGATTAACTTTTCCATGATGTAGCCAAAGTCGGAACCAACTTTAGATTAAAATTAAGAACTATACTTGCAATTCAATATCCAATTCAACTACCCAGAAGACATTCAGTTTTAGATATATCATCTTCATCTACCACGCCTTTACTTAGATCTCACTCATTAAATTGATCAACCCATTAGATTCTTCGAACCTGAAACTATCACAAAAGAAAATTCAAATATTAGAATCACCGATTCAATTATAGCAACCTCTTCGGCAATTGATAATTCAATAAAAATAGATGAGCTTAAAAATCAAATTACAGAATTAACTACTTATCTGGTAAGATTGTAGTTACCATAGTGGCGTTCCAAGTCAGTATTTAGATTATACCATGAGTATGTTGGGGGATGTCTCTGGTCTCATGTTTGGTTATTCTGCCTATAGGTGTTGACCTTATATGAGATTTTGAGATGTACATAATAGCATTAGATGAAAGAAAGTCATTGCTTAAATGATCTATTCACCCACAGGTGGTAGTATCATAGGAGTTGATAGTTTGTACTCTGATCGCTTTTATGTGCAGGTCTAATTGCATATATTATGTATTCAACTCAAAAGTGTTTCATAATATGTGCGATCAAATTCTCTATATAGATAATATTATCGTTGTTGTCCTACATTTAAATTGATTTTTTTACATTGTCTTTTCTATCTTGCAGTCAGCTTTTCTGTAAACAACAATGCTGTCACAATTAAGACCTTAAATAGTTTCAATTTTGAGCAGTGAAAGAAGGATGTGGAGTTTGCACTAGAGATGGCTTACATCAGTATGACAATGCACATCAATAGACCTTCTCCACTTACAGATATCAACTTAGAAGTTGATAAAGCAGCTATGGCAATTTGGGAGCGGTTAAATAGGATGTGCTATTTGACCATCAAGAGGTCGATCATAGATCATTTGCTGAATGGATTACCAGATACGACCATAGAGAAGGAGTTTATGTATAACATTTCCCAAAGACACAAGGTGTCTTCTCATACAGAGCAGAGGACTTTGATTAAGGAACTATTCTCGATGAGGTATAAGAGAGAAGGAGCTATCCGAGAGTATATTATCAAGATAGTACACCTTTAAACTAGGCTGAAGATGCTTGATGTACCAATTCCTGATAATCTCGTAGTACGTCAGGCACTAAATACTCTCTTTTGAGTGTTTGAGATATTGGCTACCTCTTATATCCCTCAGGATGAGACCTGGGACATCAATGCCTTGATTTTTCGGTGTGTTGCATTGGAGGAGAAGATTAAAAGTTCTTTGTATACAACTATGTTTGCAGTTGCCAAAGGTAAGGGGATGGCTAAGCCCCAACAGCCTAAGGGTAAGGGGAGTCTCCAAAGATTCAGACTCGATAGTCTGGCATTGCTAAGGGGTCACATGACCTAAAAGATATGAGGTAATTCTTCTATAAGAAGAAGGGGCATAGGAAGGATGATTGCGAGAAGTAAGCAAGAATTGTTAGATAACTCCTAGACCTATATGATTCATGAATCCAATGTAGCTATAACCACATCAAGTTCTTGGTAGTTAGATAGTGGAGCTTCTAATCATGTTGCTTCCACAATATAGGGGTTTAGATCCAGAAGAAGGTCGACTAAAGGAGAGGAGAAGCTGATGGTTGGCAACAATGAAGAGGTGGATGTTTTGTATGTAGGAGATGTAGGATTGAACCTCGATACGAGGTTTGTATTAGCTTTACGAGACGCATTTTATATATCATCTTTTACACATGATCTCTGTATCAGTTTTGGATAAAGAAGGTTATCATTTTGTATTTGATACTTCAATTGTAAATATTTTTATCAATACAAAACATATCAAAACTGCCTTCTTATCCTACCCTTGTGCTTGTGGTCTTTTTTAGTACTGTTAAGATTATAGTCACCATAATGGCCTTTCAAGTCAGTATTTACATTGTACTGCGAGCATGTTGGAAGATGTCTTTGGTCTCATGTTTGGTTATTTTGCCCACAATTATTGACCTTATATGAGATTTTGAGATGTACATAAAGGCATTAGAAGGAGGAAAGTCATTGCTTAAATGATCTATTCACCCACAGGTTGTAGTGTTATAAGAGTTGATGGTTTGCACTCTGATCGCTTTTATATGGAAGTCTAATTGTATATATTATTTATTCAGCCCACAGGTGTTTCATAATATATGCGATCGAATTCTCTATATAGATAATGTTATCGTTGTTGTCCTGCATTTAAATTGATTTATTACATTGTCTTTTCTATCTTGTAGTTACCTTTTCTGTAAAACAACAATGCTATCACAATTGAGACCTTAAATGGTTTCAATTTCAAGAAGTGGAAGAAGGATGTGGAGTTTTGTCAATATGACGATGCACATCAAGAGACCTTCTCTACTTACAAATATTAGCTCAGAAGTTGGCAAAGCAACTATGGCGATTTGGGAGCAGTCAAATAGGATGTGCTATTTGACCATCAAGAGATCAATCACAGATAATCTGCTAAGTGGATTACCAGATACAACCATAGCAAAGGAGTTTATGGATAACATTTCCAAGAGATACAAGGTGTCTTCTCTTGCAGAGCAGAGGACCTTGATTAAGGAACTATTCTCCATGAGGCATATAAGAGAAGGAGGCATCTGAGAATACATTATCAAGATGGTACACCTTTAGACTAGGCTGAAGGTGCTTGATGTACTAATTCCTAATAATCTCATATACATTAGGCATTAAATCCTCTCCCTTGAGAGTTTGAGATGTTGGCTACCTCCTATATCGCTTAGATGAGACTTGGGACATCAATGTCTTGATTTCCCAGTGTGCTGCAGTAGAGGAGAACAATAAAAGTTCTCCTCATACAACTATGTTTTTAGCTACCAAAGTTAAGGGGATGACTAAGCCCCAACAGTCTAAGGTTAAGGGTAAAAAACTCAAGCTCTCTCCAAAGATTCAGACTGGACAGTCTAGCATTGCAAAGGTGTCACATGACCTAAAGGATATGAGGTACTTATTCTATAAGAAGAAGGGGCATAGAAAGGCTAATTGTGAGAAGTACAAGTTGTGGAAGGTTAAGCAAGAACTGTTAGGTAACTCCTCGGCCTATATGATTCATGAATCCAATGTAGTTATAACCACATCAAGTTCTTGGTAGGTAGATAGTGGAGCTTCTAACCATGTTGCTTCCACAATGTAGGGGTTCAAATTCAGGAGAAGGCTAACTAAAGGAGAGGAGAAGCTGATGGTTAGCAACAATGAAGAAGTGGATGTTTTATATATAAGAGAAGTAGGATTGAACCTCGATACAAGGTTTGTATTAGTTTTACAAGACTTATTTTATATACTGCCTTTTGGACAGAATTCGATCTCTCTATCAATTTTGAATAAAGAAGGTTATCGTTTTGTATTTGATATTTCAGTTATAAATATATCTATCAAAACAAGACATATCAGAACTGCCTACTTATCCTACGAATTATATAGAATGTGTCTTACTCCTAATGGAATGTATGTCTCTTTTTATGTTGCCAAACTTGTTACACGAAACAAAGCCTTTATAAAGGAATCATCGTACTTTTTGTGGCATAAACTTCTTGGCCACATTTCCACAGAAAGAGGGTTGAGAGAATGATAAAGGACAACATTCTCCTAACTTTAGACTTCAGTGATCTGAAAACATGTATTGATTATTGTAGGGGTAAGTTGACCAAGATAAAGAAAAATGGGTCAACTCGTACTTTTAGTTTATTGGACCTGATTCATACAGACATTAGTGGTCCTTATGTAGTCACGTTATACAATGCTAGATATTTTCTGATATTTATAAATGATTATTCCCGCCATGACTATGTTTTGCTTAAGGAAAAGTCTGAAGTTCTTGATAAGTTCAAGATCTTTAAGACTGAGGTTGAGAACCAATTGGAAAAATCAATAAAGATAGTCAGATTTGACAAGGTAGGGGAATACTATGGTAGAGATAGGGTTGCAGGACAAAAAAGGGTCTATTTGCCAGTATTTGGAATCGGTTGGAATAATGACTCAGCTCACTATCCCAGGTAGTCCTGAGCAAAATTATGTGGCCAAAAGATGCGATCGTACCCTAAAGGACATGATGAGGTCAATACAGAGCAAGACTAACCTATCTAAATACCTTTAGAGCGAAGCTATCAAGACGACATTGTATATCTTGAATAGAGTCCCAAGTAAGTCAGTACCCAAGATGCCTTTTGAACTTTGGGTTGAAAAGAAGCTAAGCCTGACATACATTCGTGTGTGGGGCTACCCTGTTGAGGTAAGGTTATATAATCCTTGTAAGAGCAAATTGCAACCTTGTTCCATTCTTACTATTTTGTAGGTTATCTCGACCACTCTAATGGCTACAAATTTTACTGTAGAGAAAGAGAGGCCAGAATAGTAAAATCACATATGACCAAGTTTCTGGAATATGATGTCCATGATGAGGGAGGATCTTCACATCCTTATGGAGATAGCAGGATGGACACTAAGATTATTTCGTATCCACTTCTCATACAGTCATGTCCAGTGGATGTAGGTCTAAGTACTATGCCTATACAGGCACATGAACCTATACAAGTTCAGGAAGAGATTTTTGAGGTACAAGAACCTATGCAATTACGCAGATCCACTAAAGAGTGACGACCTGTTATCTCACCAGATTACATAGTTTATTTGGGTGAGCAAGACTATGACATAAGACATGTTATGGATCTAGTTACTTTTACAGAAGCTATTTATGGACCCCATGTAGATATGTGGTGAGAAGCAGTGAAGGATAAGATGCATTCTATGAGGTATAATAAGGTATAGGAGCTTGTTGATTTGCCTCAACATTGCAGACTTGTCAGTTGCAAGTGGCCATTTAAAACCAAGAAGGACACATAGGGTCAAGTTAAGTGGTTTGAGGTGTGTTTGGTCGCTAGGGAATTCACTTAGAGAGAAGAAGTTTACTTCAATGTTACCTTCTCTCTTATATCCTCAAATGATGCATTTAGAGTGATGATGGCAATAGTAGCTTATTATGACATGGAGCTACATTAGATGGACGTTAAGACCTCTTTCCTAAATGGTGATCTTTATGAGGAGGTCTATATGGAGCAACCTTAAGGATTTCGAGATCAAGATGAAATTGACAAAGTTTGTAAGTTGACTAAATCAACAAACGGTTTGAAACAAGCTTCCAGACAATGGTACCAAAAGTTTGATGAGATTTTGATCTCATTCGGCTTTGTGAAAACAAAATTAAAAGATGCTTATACTATAAGGTCAGGGAGAACAAAGTTATCTTTCTATTACTGTACGTGGATGATATCTTGCTCGCGTTAAATGATCTGACCATGTCACACGAGGTAAAGCAATTTTTAGCCAAACACTTTGTCATGAAGGATTTAGTTGAAGCATCTTTTATCATTGGTATATATATATTCACCGGGACATATCTCAACACTCATCGAGTCTCTCACAAAGAGCATGCATTAAGCGAGTGCTACATAGGTTTAATATGGCTTATTGTTATCTTGTTGTAGCATCTATCTCTCATAGTAAGAGATTATATTTGGCATAGTGTCTAAAGAATGAACTTGAGAGTCTATGAGGAATGTTCCGTATTCTAGTACAGTTAGTAGCTTGATGTATGCCGATGTGTGCACTAGACCGGACATTGTATTTGTTGTCAGACTGCTGGGTCGATATATAGCTAACCCAAGTATGGACCATTAGAATGCAATTAAGCAAGTGTTGAGATACCTAAAATGTACCAAGAATTATATGTTGACATACAGGAAAGTCAACAATTTAGACCTTATAGGATATACAAACTCCGATTTTACTATGTGTCTGGATGATCGTAAATCTACATTGGGGTACATTTTTATATTGACAGATGGTGCAGTATCGTGGAAGAGTGTCAAGCAGACACTGTTAACTTCCTCAACCATGCATGCAGAGTTTGTTGCATGTTATGGAGCTGCTACACAGGCAATTTGACTCAGAAACTTAATTTCTGAGTTGTTTGTGGTAGATTCAATAGCTATACACATTCAGTTATATTGTAATAATCTTGCTACAGTATTGTTCAATAACAACAACAAGAATATCACAGGGTTTAAGCATTTGGAGGTCAAGTACTTGACCATAAAGGAGTTGATTCAGAAGGGTGACATTGAAGTGGAGCACGTCAGGACTGAGGAGATGTTAGCTGGTCCATTGACTAATGGACTTTGCCCACTAGTGTTTGTTAGATATATATCCAGTATGGGCGTGTTAAAGTCCTTAGACAGTCGTAGTTAGGGATCATTGTATTTGCTCCTTAAAAGTTTGTACATTTTGATGTATTATGACGTTATGATATATAATACAAATGAACGTCTTAAGATTTATGTTAATCTTAAGCATTTTAAAGGTTAGAAGGCATATATAAAGATTGACCTTAAGCCTATATCATTATGACACATACAGTTTAATATGGATATCCTAACATGATATAAGAGGATATAAGTTTTTAATCCCATAAAGGTTCTCTAATGCAGTTTAGCATTCAGTTGGAGAACATAAAGGTTTTCTTTAATGTTATTTAGCATTCCATGAGAGAAAACAAGTTTTCTTTAATGTTGTTTAGATTTCGGTGAGAGAAAACAAGATTTCTCTGCTGCAATTTAGCACATGCAATTTAGCATAAAGTTGAAGAAATCGAGATCTACAAACGAAAATGACACATTTTAGATTATACAGGTATCTCCCTAGTTTGTCACACTCCATTTTTTTATTCATGTTAGTAAGGTATTAGATATTCATAATTATATTGAACCTGTGTCGCACGTGATACATCTGTTTGATATTTTTCAGTTTCGAAAACCTTGTAGGACATCATGTTGGACTTTCATTACCTTTGGACTGAATGTTTTAATTTTTTTTTAATTTGGTACCAATATAGTAGCGTGACTGAACTGATTTTAAAACTATTTTTAAACTTCATAACTGCAATTAATGCTTGTTCAAGAGGGAGAATGTTGGACAATTTTGTCCTTCTCCATAAATTGGACAACTATTAATTGTATTTTCAAATTTTTAATAACTTATCAGTTAAGTAACGTGATTCGATCATAACAAAGGTAATAAAGTGACCCGATAAATGATTTAGATTAATAGGTTGAAGTTCGAAAAAAAAAAGAATCTCAATTAATATGGACTGCATCTATATCAAGCTTATAATAGAGAAGTCCTATATGGAAGCAATATATAAAGATTAAAGTTTCCTTCAATTATTTATGTAATTAACAAGCATACGGATCCTCTGATCCGTTAAGAACACTTACATCTTAAAAAAACTAAAGAAAGAGGTTAATTGAGTATCAGTGATTGACTTCCGCTTATGTCCCCAAGAGATTGGAGCTTATTTTAGCCTCGAAAATTGCTTCAGAATATTGAATTGAACTAAAATTAGGTATTTTTGCATTTTTTTATTTTTAACCTTTTCATTAATGATGGGATGTCGGGACACATAACAAGATATATCTTATGTGCAAACTTGGGAGAGTTAAAAGTCCCAAGTTTTTGGTCAAACACGATAAATGCACCTGTGAATACCTCAATTTTGTGTGAAACACAACTGAAAATGAGATCGAGAGTCAAGACACTTACATCCGACAAACGTGAGGAACGATATACAATGTCATAAATGATCTTTAAATGGGCACATAAAAATTGCTCGAAAACGCCAATCAGTATCCGACGACAGAAGAGTAATCCATAGAAAAAGCTCTACGGAAAACCACCTTATCACTTGCAACAACGCAATCCAGTACCTTTGAGTGAGTAAGCAGATTATTTACCAACATTCAGTTGCGTGACTTCCAGGAAATGTATGAACACGAAATCTGTTTTGGCACTTTCCGAATGTAGCATTTCACAATGATCACAACCTGACACCAATGATAAGAAAGAAAAAAAAGATTGAGACTAAACCCCAACAAGGCTTTCATCAGCTGAACTGCTTATACAATCCAAGGTTTGGTTGATCATTCAATCTCAAGAAAAATTATTTCTTCGGATATCACAATCTCAACTTTCCTTCTTAAAGTACCAATCTTTGTATAGCAAGTATTTTCATGTTCATCAACCCAAATGATGTTCGAGCTCAAATTGTCTACAGTAATGGGCTAGATCCATAAGAGAACCAGTTGGGTCGTAGAAAGATAGGTTCTTGCTAATGCATCTAACCCTAATCTCTGTTGATCGTCTTTTGACAGAAGTTTATGCAACTGACAAGGTCCACTCGAAACTACAAAAGTTGTGTCATTTTAAACCTAAAGTTATTATATATACATCAATATTTATTCGTCATGTATCCAAAAATAGCGAGTTTGAATTCTAACATTAAAAAAAATGTGTTTGCTAGAAGATAATTAGAAATGAATTATACGGCCCAAGTTCAAGTTAGATTCCGATCTAATTATTTTTTATTAAAATTTGAAATGACGATATTTTTTCAAAAACTTTCGAGTTTGAATTGTCCCATAATTCAGCCTTAAACTTAAAATTAGAGTGAAAAAAAAAAGTTAAACCCGACTCAAAACTCAAGTACATCAAGTCAACGATGCTCATTTAATGTTAAACTAAGTTTGAACTTAATTGTCAAGCATAAGTAGTGTTTAGTTAACTGTATTGGTCAGGTATCATTACCATCTTCTTTCACAAGAAGCTTAAGTGACAGAGACTAGCACAATTAAAGTTAAGTGCGTTCAAACTTTTATAGTTGCGATCTTGAAACGATACTATAAATTATTATAATTATCTCATTGCATCATCGATCAACAATTATCATAATTCTTAATCTTTGAACTTTACATTAAATAGGTTTAATCTAACTATGTAATGGGTGTCTCATACAGGAAAAGTATAGTGGGACAAGAGTCAGATGAGCCAACAACAGATTGGAAATGATAATTTACAGGTAAAAAGGAGGAATTTTAAAGTTGGATTGGATTGGTAATGAAAGTGAAGTCCAGGTACCATGTTATGAAGTCTTATCATTTGATGATCACTCCAAAAGGCTTGAAGAAGTGGAGCATCTTTCAAAGGATTGAGATATTATTGACCAAGAATAATTTCTTTCAAATATTTTGTACTAGTGATAAATTATTAAATATAATTTAAATTTTATTTTGTAATATATAGATAGATATATAAATTTCACCATTTATGTTGGTCATTTGGAAACAGTATCTTTACAAGTTAAGAATAAAGTTGTGTATTATTGGACTCCTCCAGATTCTCCGTCTTAGCGAGATTTCTATTGAGTGTTGTTGTTGCTATTCTATATAAATTCCAACTAATAAGATAATTTAACTTAAACATAATTTTTATGCTATTATAAAAAATATAAAAATAAAAATTAGATTCAAATGTATTTGAATTTTGTAAAAATATTTCAAAAAATATTTTGAATAAGATAGTTAAATCTGTTTTGACACTATTAAATTTTATAATCAACAGTTATGATGTGATACATTTATATAATTTTTTATAATATGTGATATTAAATGTTATTAAATAAAAATTGTGATATATTTGATAAATTATTAAAAAATATAATAATCAAAATAATTTACCCATAATAAAGAGATAAAACAATAGTACAAGTGTATTTGAGGAATTAAACAGCATAACAATGAGCATTAATTTATAAATATATATATATATATATATATAAACACTATAAATAGCCATTCACACTATTCTTTCCCTTATTCAACTAATAAATAGCATAATTTTAAAATATGATTAAAAAACTTGTCTTTAGTCATCAAAGAATTTAAAGCTTAATTAAAAAAGGAATTTTTTAAATAAAAATTAAATTGAATTTTTTATTTATAAAAATTGATTAATTTACAAAAATGACTGATTAATTAATAAATTGGTTGATTTTTAATTATATGAATTATTAAAGTAAATTAATTCAAAAAAAATTAAAATTTTTACGATTAAATTAATCAAAAGTTTTTTAATTATTAAAAAAATTAAAACTACCGTCTTTGCAAACCGAGAAAAGTGAGATTATGATGATTACATTATGACAGCTTAAAAAAAAGTAGCAGGTATATAAAGGATGTAAATATATATAAAGATTTAGATATCTTGAACAAATCTTGGTAATTTTCAGTAACAAACTAAAACGGGAGTGCAATACTGCAATTTCATTTAGAAGGATCTATCTATACATTGAAGTAGAAGAGGAAGATTAAGTTCCCAAAATAGCCCGTGACATTAACCAGAACAACAACATAAAATAATCTAGGGACTTCTTAGAAGGGTTGGAGTTATTAAGTGACCGTTTTATCACAATAGTTTAAGTTGTTGTTTGAGGTTAACTTAATTAATTTTATATATTTACTAACATATCTCCTCAAGTGAAGCCATTTGAGCTTAAAACTTACACAGACTCACTTCACTTTATGCTGAATAATAGGTGAAGAATAAGATTTGAACCCACGACTATTTAGTCACAAAGGCTTTGATACCAAATTAAGTGACCGTTTCATCACAATAACTTAAGTTATTGTGTGAGGTCAACTTAATTAGTTTCATAGACTCACTAACAGGAGCACCCTGTTTCGTTAGGGTATTCTAACTCTTTGCTACTTAATTCTGTCAACATATTTGAGTGGACCTTATATAAATGTATGAATGAGTTAATGAAATAGAGTAAAAACTGATTAATCAAAACTAATGATATATTAATGGAGATCTTCAAACAAAGGATATTGAAACAAGATGCTTTCTCATTCTTTCTTCTTCTTTTTTTTCCATCCAAGAGCTTACCTTCCCTTAGACTTTAGCATACACTTTTCATTCATTCATTCCCAGTTTCCCACCTTAGAGAGAAAGAGAGGTGAAGAGAAAGGAGAGAAACTTTAAAGACAGATCAGTTAAATAGAGAAGAAGAGAGTATGTTTTGTCTTGGTTGTTGGTTTTATATGCATGGAAGGTTTCGATATGCCTCGAAAACAAGCTTTTACAGTGCAATGCATGTGTAACCCAGTACCCAATGTTCATCTCTAGGGTTGCTTCCATAATGTCCATAAATGTAAAAACCCTAGTCACAGGCACAGCGACTTGGAAAACACAGCCATAGCTAAAGCCCATAACTCTCATCTCTTTTGTTTCTTCAAGCCATCATTATAAATTCCCACTTCTCTCCACTAACCTTCTATCAAACAGTAACTTAACCATTATCCCTAGAGTACTAGCTACCAACAGAAAGAAAAACAAGAGAGAAAAAGGATAATGCATGTAATTATAAGCAAGGAACCAGGAAAACGGAAGAAAATCTCAAGAAGATGAATTTGGATCTGATAAAGTATTGATTATTAAGTTCAACAGAATCTGTCAATGGCTCCCTAGTCTCTAGTTCATCTCTAGGGTTGCTTCCATAATGTCTATAAATTGTAAAAACCCTAGTCACAGTCACAGCAACTTGGAAAACACAGCCATAGCTAAAACCCATAACTCTCATCTCTTTTGTTTCTTCAAGCCATCATTATGAATTCCCACTTCTCTCCACCAGCCTTCGATCAAACAGTAACTTAAACATCAACCCTAGATTACTAGCTACCAACAGAAAGAAAAACAAGAGAGGAAAACTATAATGCATGTAATTATAAGCAAGGAACCAGGAAAACAGAAGAAAAACCCGGGAAGATGAGTTTGGATCTGATAAAGTATTGATTATTAAGCTCAACAGAATCTGTAAATGGTTCCCTAGTTTCTACTCATTACCGAGAAAATTCGGTAGATGTTTTGGAGTTGTGTAAAAGCACAGAACTAGCAACCCTTTCAGAGATGGAACTGAAAAATGCTATATATAAAGAGAAAATTGAAAACCCATCTCCACATCTAGCTTGCTGCTTCATCTTTAAGCAAAATCTATGAAGATCATACGTATCCTGAATAAATCCCAAAACCCACAATAGATTCATAGTTTTTCTTGAAGAAAAGCAGACGATTGATGAATACCAAGAACAACATTTTAAAGATATTCTAACTTTTAACAGAAGCAAAAACGAAGATGAAGGAAACAAAGGGGAGAGAATGTAAAAAGAAAGAAACACAGCTTTATGTTAGTAATAAGAAGGGCGACCTGTGGCCCGGTAGGTTTCAGCTGGTATTTGCACCGAATTTATTAGATTTTGAGGCAACCCTTGAAAAGCTGGAGCATTTGGATCTTGCATTAGCTGTTGTTGTTGTCCAACAACTCCCGGTGGCGACTCTGCAGGTGCCATTCCAGTGGGAACAGGTGGCTGAGATTCATCTTCCTCCAGTGGCAGCCTCTCGTACGCTGCATTACCAAAAGAAGCCGCCATAATCACCACCGGACCGGAGGCCAGAAGCGGACCGACCACGCTTCCTCCGACCACTTGGCCTTGGCCACCGGCTAAGTATATACTCAACCCTGACGCAGCCGGAGGAGCCGGCGGTGGCAAGAAGGAACCTGAAAGTGATAAAATCTCAAATCTTCCATGTAAAGTTACTACAGCTCCGGCAGATGCCGGTTGCCTGAGAGTGACGTTAGTTACAGTTCCAGTTCCACTCAAGATGCAAACTCCTCTTTGTCTGCGCCTCGCGAAAGTCGACACACTGTCCATGATATCACATCCATTAGCTATTTCCACGACATGAGATCGAAGAGCGTTGGCGCTGTCTCTTGTGATTATAATTGGTGGTTTTGGCTTGTTCTTTGAACCAGCTGGTCTTCCTCTGGCTCTTCTTGTCATCTCTCCTTCTCCACCAGAAGTTAAAGGAACCAGTTCTTTGCCTTCGATTGTGTTCGGTGTTGATGTGTCGATCTCATCGTGATCTCGCTTTTGACCACGGTTTAGACTACCGTTTCGGCTCTGTTCATCTTCTGAATTGTGTTGAAACTGATGGCGAGAGTGCAAGTGAAGGTCACTGGTGAGAAAAGGAGGTGGAAGAGGGCGACCATGAGCTGTGACCGGATTCATTTCTTTGATTCTTCAGATTAAGTTCCCTTATCTAACTGATCAATACACAAAAACCCCCACTAGTGAATTTATCAAAGGACAGATTCTTGGATTGACCCTGGATGGATCGGAGGTGCTATAATCCTTGAAGTCTCAGCTGAACCAAGCCCCTCTTACGAGCTTTTCTTAGGTTGTTTCATGTGTGTCCGAGGAAGATCATAAGTTGTTGGAAAATGAACAAGAGAAGGTGGGGGTAGTGTGTCTTTGGTTATAGAGGTGTTGGGTTAGGGTTAGGTCAAGGGTCTTGGGTCGAAGATGGGTTTAGTTTTGGTAAGACAGGGTTCGGATGGGCGGTGTCTGGGCCCTACCTTTGCCTTTCACTCTCCTTCCTTTCTTCGTCTCTTATGGAGTCCCAGCAACACCTCCATGTTCTTCTCATCTCTCTCTCTCTCTTTCTCTCTAAAACTCTCTCAAATCTACCACCACTCTCTTCTCTTCTCATGTCCTAGAAAGCCTGTCTTTTGAATATCATTTTGTCTTCCTCAAACCTCACTCTCACTTCTTTCTGCAACTTCCACTTCTCTACTCCATCATTTCAGATTCCCTGAATCTGCAGAATTCATACCATATGGTAAGAGCAAGAATGGAGATTCAATCTAGTGCTCTTTTGCTTTGCTGCTTCATTCAGAGAAACCCAGTTCGCTTCATTTGACTCTAAGTATAAAAAAAACTCGCTGCTTTCTCTTCCAAACCTCTCTAAACTTCAAGTTAATCTCAACATATACCTTTAAGTGATGCTCTCAAACTAAACAAAAGCGAAGGATACGCAAAGATCGGAAGAACATGGAAGTGTTTAGCTTCAAAGTTTCTCATACATCATCTCTTGTTCATGGGATGATTATTCATGAAAACGTTACGAATTCTTGTTGGTTAATGACTCGTTACAGGTCAACGGTCATAAGATAAGAAAAACTGAAGAGGACGAGGAGGAGTGGATTTGTAAATAGGGATAAGAGAGAGGGTACTTTGGGAATTGGACAAACAAAGGGGTCAGGACTCAGGAGAGAGTCAGAGCGTGTCTTGAGGGGGACTCTGGGAATGGGGGATGAAGGTGCCTTGAGGTTGATGCCGACGCTGTCCGTTGGGTCCCACCTTCATGTATGCTTTGCCGATCATCATACGTGTCTTTTCCCGATTCCATCGCCGCTTCTCTCTTCACGCGCCATCACATGCACGCGCTAGTCGGACTTAACCCAATCATTCCAAATTACTGGTGACTATTACAATTTGAAGTACGTTTCTTATTATTAAATGAATTGTTTTACATGGGTAGTTTTACCTCGTCACATTTACAGAGGCAGTAATTAGTAATTGGTGTGCTGACTGGCTCACTAACATTGCATATTATTTTAATATCGAAGTCATTACTTTTGATAATATACTTATAGGATACCTCTCAATCCTTTTAAAGAATATATCAGGAATTTGTTACTGTAAACTAGTTATGTAATATTATTTTATTATAATTTATATAAAAATTGTAATAAAAATAAATATAAATAAAATTTTATCGATAAAATAGAAAGCTAAATTATTTGTAAAAATTGACTTTATTAAAATTTAATAAATTTTAAAACAAGTTAATTATATTTAAAATTAAATATCTAAAATTAAAAATAACCTTTTTTGATATATTAAAAGATTAATTGATTTAATATGAATTAACATTCTATTATTTTAATTATAATAGAATATATGTCTATACAATAAAGTATATATTATATATTTTAAATAAATTATTTAATAAAATAATAATTACATAATTAAATATCACACTCGATTTAATATATACTTTCAATATATCTCCACTCTATTTTGATTATCCTTTTAATTGCTTTCATTTTGTTTAAAAGTGGATAGACAATGTTCATGGGACAATGAGACCAATCCAAATTTGGAGTCCTAAGAATCGAATAATTAGGACACACATGATTAACGTTTTGATTGCTTGTCTTCTTCTCACCAAGGGACAACGATTGATTGCTATATGTTGACTCTCGTTTCTTGTTTGTTTGGTCAAAATTATACTTTATACTTCAACATTTACAATAAAACACACTTTAACTTTAACTGTTTTAATTATTCTAATCGAATTCTAACGTTTTTAAAATATTTAAAATAAACTTTAAATAGATTAAAATTAAAGGACTTAACTTTTTATTGGTTAAATATCACGCCAATACTGATATGATATTATTTTCATTTTTTAAAATAAAAAGTTAATCATATTATTACCTTTTTTTTAATTAATCAAAAAGTAGGTTTCATTGTCACGCGACAATGAGATCTACTGTTATATATTTCAAATAGTAAGTCTCAACTTATCACGTAACAATCAAACCTAATGCTATACATTTCAGATAATGAGTCTCACTTCTCATAAGAGACATACTTTTTATTTAAACATAAAAAATAATGTTATGTCAATTTAATACGGTTCATACAAGAGAGCAACCAGTGTGCTGACAGATTCGCGGCCTATGCCAGTTTCTTAGATCCGAGTCTGTTCATTCTTCGAGAACCTCCGGGAGCTGTCTTGGAGCTTCTTCACCAAGACGCTAGGGGGGCTATGTACTCTCGTCTTTTGTGATCCTTTTGTTCTCTTTCCATTGTACTAAAAGAAAATAACCTTGTTAAAATTTTCATCTATTTAGGATCTACTCTGAAAGTTTTGAAAATGTTAAAATTCAATTTGAACACTTCAAAACATTATGATCTACTACGTTTTCTGTTGTAAACGTTTAATCTTGTTTCTTTTGCATACCCTTTGTTTTGTGAAAAATGTTGGTCTTGGTATATGTATAGGGTTAATAATGGACCAAATTGGGTTGAATAATGTTTTAGTCCTATCGGTTTAAATTAAATTTAGTCAACTCTGTTGAGAATAAATTCGATCACAAAATCTAATCAAAGTAAATTTTAAATTGTTAATTCTCTAATCAATTTATCATCGTATTTATTAAGTTTTAAAATTTTCTTACAAATCAACTATTCATATATGTTTATATGTTAATAACATCAATCCATCAATCCCTTTGATATTATTTTTTAATCCGTAATAATTTGTAACTAGTTATATGATATAATATTATACTATACTATACTATAGAATTTAAGAGTAAACCTCAGTCACCGTGACAGGCATTGTGATTGAAAAATTGACTGGCCTAGGCAGAAAAAAACTCCATAGTCAATGCCTTCCTCTTCTTCTTCTGTTGTTTTCAAGATGGTTACTTACCCTTAAAGATGAAAAATATGCTTAGCAGAGAAAAGGACTGGGATGTGAATCGTGTGATTGATCCTTTGCTCCTGAGACATGCACGAAGCATCAATAACAACAATTCAGTGCCCATATGCGAAAATTGGAAACTTCAATAATATGCATTATGCAAATTTACCCTAATTAGTGTATGCAAATTTACCCTAATTATTGGAGAGTACCGAAAACCCAAAATCTTTTTGAAGTGTTATAAAAACTATGTCGTGCCACTTGAGCCAATCCACCAAAAATCGACAGAAATTGAAGAACTAAGGATTCAAGACATGATCTTGCTTAACTCGCGGTAGGATTCCTTTCAAAAGGGTTCTTAAATATCATGGTAGATAATGGTTTAAGAGAAGGGTTATCAATTGGATTTGTGCCGAAATTCTTAGACCAGCCCCTGATTGAATCTTGAGTAAAGTTTGTTAATAAATATATAAAACCAATTAAGTTGACCTTACACAACAGCTTAAGCTATTGTGAAAAAACGATCATTTAATATAATATTAGAGCCTTTGTAACCAAGTGGTTATGAGTTCAAATCCTACCACCTACCTATTATTTAGTATAAGGTAGAGTGAGTTTGTGCAAATTTCAAGTCTAAAGAGCTTTTACTTGAAAGAATATATTAGTGAATATATAAAACCAATTAAGTTAACCTCACAAGATAGCTTAAGAGTAGGATTAGTTTGAAATTATCAAATGAAGTTTGATTTGATCAAATTTTAAATTAAGTTCGTGCTTACTGTTTAAGGAGTGATTCAAGACTCGACTTGAGCAACTTGAGGCACTTTTAAAACGACGCAGCAAAGACAGACACAAAAAGGATTCGAGGTCAAGACTCTAATCTTAGAGAAACAAAGAACACAATGCTCAAAGGCACAACTCAGTGAAGGGGTCGTCATTAGAGATTAATAAGCTTCATAATTAACTTTGGAATAAGAACACTTACAGGCTGTTTGGAAACCTTTGAATTGAATTCATTAACGAACTGAATTCAATTACATTAATGAAGTTGGGATTGAATTCAATTTACATTGTTTGGAACAAATCTGGTAA